>BQKZ01002096.1:0-19636 GCA_036244855.1 Temnopleurus reevesii
CGCCATGGGTAGGATTCGAACCTACGACCCTCTAGTTGAAAGGCGAGAGTCACGACCACTTGTATTGTATATTGTATCGTTCACGTTGTCCTACGCCATTTGACCCTCTGAAAAGGCCCCAGTCTGATTTTTTTTCAAATTTGAAGTCACATCAGGAAATGAAATGGAAGTCATAGGTCTATTGAATACTATATACAAAATATTAAAAGTTTGCTGTTCGTTTATGTGCCTTTTATTAAAGTCTCCTTTCTATATGACATGCTTTAAAAACTATCAAAATGAACTAATAAGACCAAAACCGTTTTCTTATATATGGACCCTATTTTTAGAAGGTTACAGTTGTCAAAAATCCATGCAATTTATACATTGATTTTTGTTATCGGGTTGTCTGTCTGTCCATCCGTCGGTCTTTCCTTGTGGTGCATGTGTAGTTCGTTTTTGTTTTTTCAAGTGCCACGGTGTTGTGTTGAATACTAATTTCCACCCAACAACGATCATGTCTATTTTTTGTTTAACCGTCTTTACTTCTCATATTTCCACAGGCAGTAAAAGAAACATGGAGCAGAACATCGTAGGTGAAGCAGCCAAGAGACATTGCTCCGGTATAGGGAGCGCCTCCAGCAGTGCAACCCATAGTCATCTGAACAGCACCGCTCATCTGAGTAATGGTACAAGTCTTCTGAACGGTGGTGCCGCGCACTTGAACCAGGGTGCAATGCATTTAAATGAAGGGAATTCATTATGCAGTGACGATGCCAAGGCAGTAGATGAGGGGAGGTGACACAGCTCCTATCATTACGAATCATTTAGTAGTAAAGAACATCTACATGTATCATAAGAGCAACAGTACTGCCTTGTTGATTAATGGAGCTATACACTCGAACAAGGATGCCATGCATTTCAATGAAGGAAATTTATTATGCGTTGATGGTGCAGCGATAGTAGACAAGGAAAGCTGACTCAATTCTACCAGCATAGCGATGGGTCACCTTACTAGCAGCTCCTATGTGGGTCATGGTACCATCCTTCTGAAAGATGGTGCCTCACATTGAACAAATTTACATTGCATCCGAACGAAGGAAATTTATTATGTGCTGATGGTGCAGAGACGGTGGATGACGGTTAGTGACATAGTTCTACCAATATAGTGATCGGTCACCTTGTGAGCAATTTCTGCAGAACGGTTTTTACGAAATGATGGTGCTACAACGTTGACCAGGTGCACTGCATCTGTATAAGCGTAATTTATTATGGACTGATGGTGCAAATTCAGTGGGCAGGGGTATACTATATGAGCTGAAATTTTTGCGGTGGTTTTATGTTTGCTAATTTTGTGGCTTTGGCCTCGCGAAAATATCCACTCCATATGATGCACATTTATTTGTGTACAAACACTGTCAAAAAACATGAAAATAGCAACACACCAATGTGTCAAAACTGGTCCGAATTGTAAAAATATTGAAGATATTGCCTTATACAGTACAGTATACAGTGTAGTTCTTCTACCGGTGGAAACTGCGAGGGAGTAATCAATGCTGTTTTGACTTTTCATACTATTGGGATGTCGCTAGAAAGGTGTAATTGATTGTTACTGGGTTTAATTTTTGCGCTTTTCGCAGTTAAATTGCTGACCACGAATTTTAAACCTGCGAAAATAATCCTTAAAAAGTTGGTACAAAAAGTCAACATCCACAGAGCTTCACATAGTGGATCTACATGTAGAAGTGGCACGATAGCGCTATCAATGTTTCAATCACATGTGCATTTGAGTTTCTCATCATAAATTCTAGATTATTTGGTCATTCTTTATAATTTTTCGGTATTTAAAAGCATTCTTTTGTAGTAGTTATCCCTTTCTGTTTCCAGAAAAATCTCTATTAGTTAGGTCGGTAGATTACACTTTTCTTAATGGTTTATATCCACAAAATAAATACCCCGCAAAAATGTTCATGGACTAACCAACTGCGACAAATTAACAATGCAAAATTATCCCACTATTGCTGCTGATTTGCCAATCAAAATGTGAATTCTGCCATTGATTTGCAGTTGATGTAGCATTCTCGCATCACCCATGTGCCTGTGTAGTAGAGGCGCTGTGGTGTACTGGTTCTGACTCTAGTCTTCCAACCAGAGGATCATGGGTTTGAATCCCATCCATGGCATTAATTTTCTTCAGCAAGAAAATCTTCCACATGATGCTCCACTGAACCCATTTGAAATGAATGGGTAACTGGCAGGAATGTTCATTCCTTGAAATGCCGAGTGGGCTGGTGCATGCCGTGCTAAAGCCACTGAAATAATCATGAAGACCACCTTATAAATTACAAATTGCATATGTTGTTGGCATAAATATTCATTATTGAATGATAAGCGCCTTAAAATCCAAATTTAGTTGGTTAGTTTATGATGCAAAACAAATTGTAATTCTAGCTTGTCATATCAGAAACTGTGCTAATTTAAGCAAATATGATAACTGATTATTGTATGCTGTATTCACAAAATAAAAATATACATGTATATTAACTTGTACTACACATGAATCTGTATGTCACCAAAGTGCAATCAGTATAGTTGAGCATAGTATACTTCTGATAAACATTTTGTAAAGTTTTTGGTACTGTAGCTTTAGCAACGAGTATTTTTTCAAATGTTTATATCTTTGCCAAATAAGATGTATACAACACAGACTGTATGTAATGTTTTATTTTGTGTGGTATAGTAGCTCTTCCACAACCATGTAATTTTATAGAAGTAAATGTGCGAGATTTGTATGTTTGCATTCATAGCACATCGTGCACATAATTTTGTTCCTGTAGAGAACCCCTTTACAAGAATGGGATTGTACTATGTGTGTACGTAGAATTTTCATGTGCATCAAGTTATCGAATTCTGGTTTCCAACTTCTAATTCTTATCAACCTAAATAGACCTGGGCAGTGTTTCCCCAAGGTAACAAAGTCTTTAAGAACGTCTTTAAGAATGACTGGTATCAGTTCTTGTGCTGAATACACGTACAGTGAAATCTCTGTATAACAAGGTCCTTGGGACCATGACAATTACATTGTTATATCAGGATGCTCACTATATCGGGTTAAAAAACTAAAGAACTATAAAGAGCTGGGACCAATGAAATCACCTTGTTATAACCGGTATCCTGCTATATCCGACTTCTTTATAACAAGGTTCCACTGTAATAATATTAATCATTATGCACAATAACAGATTGCTCTTGAAGTCGTTCATAAAGTCTTTATCTTGATGAAACACCTTTCCAGAAAGATGATTCATGAAGCTTGTCTTAGCAACAAATTATTAGTTCTGACAGATTTTTATTAAAATGAAAGCAATGCCTTTGACTTTTGCTCTGGGAACTGTTGGAGATTATTAAGCGTTTGTTGCAGCCATTACAAGATTCATGAAACACCCTCTCTCAGAAACTAGTCTAATGGGGTGTTGCTCAGAATCAACTGCAAATCAACTGCAACTTTGCAAATTGTAACGCGCACTTCCATTCGCGCACGGTATGCGCATTTAACAAGACGCGCAGGAAACAATGATTTTGATTGGCACGTTCTGATCAACTGCAACTTGCGATCAATTGCAAGTTTTGAGCAACAACCCCTAAGAAAACATATTTTGCTACCTAAATGAATCAATTCAGTTGAGCTGTGATTGTAACTAACAAACGCTAAATGAATTACTCAACTAAACTTATTCAAAGCTTGATGTATGCTAGTTGTAGAATTGTGTCTGTTTTTGCCAACCAATTTTACCGAGAGACTAATTGTTTTTATAGTTGACATATTAGGTGGTCTGATCCTTGCTTTTGATGCAAGATGCTGTACTTGGGTTGCCACTATTCGGACTTTATCCCTTCGGCACCTAAACCGCCCGAGACTGCCCGTTAGATTACTCACTAAACCGCCCCAAACCACCATCCGTTTTCAATGCGCTACTGTATCCATAATACATGGTCAATATATATAAACCATGATGATCCATAAGTCATGCCATCTTGGTCATCATTTTCTATTCTTCAAAATAAATATTACTTGTAATTGACAAAATTCAACAACTAAAGTGCTATGCCATTTTGTTCAGAACAATTTCAAAATTATAGCTGCCAGATACTTTCCATCAGGGAACAAGCTAACCCTTTTCACAGTCTCTAGGTGCTAAAGGGTTAAGTCACAGTTTAAAAAATGAAAAACTTATCTGTAGGTGAAATCATCATTTAAACAGATTATCCTATCATATCTAACTGAGAAATCCTCTCCCTAATGTGAGGTGTGTCGAATTATGTGGGTATAGACATTGAAGGGTTTATGATTCACTTAACAAAAGCATCTCTGACAGTTGACAGAGGAATTTAATGTGATATCTTGTCTGAATTCATTACCAGATTTTCATGGCGATTTTCAATGCAAAATCATGTAAAAGCTTATGTACATGTACATGTGTAACACATTTACAGTGAAAATTATCAGTATTGCTGAATCGTTACTCAAATTAGTTTGAACTGGAATATTTGACAGAAATATATTTTAGAGAAAGTTTTACGTACTGTTAAAAATGTCATTGTGTACTTTAAAAATTATATTGACGAAACAAAAATTTAGAATTGTTATATTGAATTATAGAGTTATGCATCAGCAACTTGCTTGAGAATAAGATTTATGGAGATTTTTAATTTTGAATGGATTGAAAATATTTGTTTAATAGGCTGCCAATTATGCATGCATATATTATCATAGTTATGATGAGCTGTGAAAGAAAATTAGTAATCCTTTTCTAAAAGCGATTTAAGATATGAAAATAAAAGTAAATGAGAGGATTTGCACTGGATGGTCATATAGGTTTTAACTTGGGTATGATAATCTTTAGAATTAATTAAATTGAACTTTGCCTGAGTCAAATTTGTACAACTCAAATTATTGCTTATAATGTTTTTAGTACAGGATGACGTAGCTGTCGGATCATGTGGCACATTTATCTTGTTTTCAATTTAGAATACACTCAACTCTCAAGTAGAACTTCTCTATGTCAAATTATTTTTAGAACAAGTCATTACGAAGCCTGTGTTATTTACCTTTCTCAGTTGAACAGATTTTTGCAGTTCAAAGAGATTTTACTTAGGCAGAGTTACCTGTACAATCACCCTGCCTCAGTCGATATCGTGTAAGTCTGAATTTAAGGTTCTTTTCAAGCCCTCTTCTCTATAATTCTCTTGATTTACCCCTTCTAAGTCTAACTTTCTTTAAAGTCAGAGGTATTCTTCAGTCTCTACAGATTCAACTTTAATAGGCAATGTTAATTGTAATTTGATTATGAAAGATTTTCAGATCGACAGGTGGATATACGCCTTTTTTTTTGCATTCTGAATAATAACCGACATCCAATGAGTTTGGAACGTCTCATCCAGGAAAAAAAAATACAAAGAACATGACTTTAGGTTGGCATTTCTCAGTTTATGCTTTTTAGGAATAAAGCTTTACTGTAATACTTGTCTTTACAGTTGTTCATATCAAAAAGCATTACGGGTGATCTATCTACATGTAGTATGGAAGTGATGTTTTGTGAAATGTAAACATCAATAAACAAATCAAACAAAATCAATTGGTGAACAGTGAAACCTCTTTATAACGAGATCCTTTGGACCATGAAAATGTCCTTGTTATATCAGGTTCCTCACTATATCAGGGTAAAAAAAACCAATGAACTATAAAGAGTTAATTGGGACCAATAAAATCACCTTGTTGGAACAAGGTATCTCGCTACATCCAGCCTTTTTATAACGAGGTTCCATTGAACTAGAAATATATCCTGGCATGCTTAGAGTCTGATACAACCATAAAGGCTTGTGTTGCTACATTTCCGTTTTATCATTTTCAAATTCAATATCGTGTGATGTTCCTGAAAGTTCTTGCTTCAAAAATTCCTTATTACTTTTTGATGCAGGTTGCATTTGGATATTTACTGAATAAACTGTATACTCTGAAGGCAATGTGGTTTAGTTTATTGTATCATCTCTTTGTTTATAAGGATTGTAAAGAAATGTTTGTATTTCAAAGGCGACGCTCCACTATTTATAGGCACTCTAGATGGTCGAGTGCCATCCTTGTCTAATCTACTGGTTGTGGTGGTAAACTAATTATTGAAGCGCATTCCAGGAGAAACCAAAGACTGAGGAACCTAGCTGTCTTTCATCGAAGCCTTTGTAATGCATACATTTCTTTTCATAATGCTCTCCAATTTATTATGAATTATGTTGTGTGAAAGCGTTAATTCTTGCAAATAGACTATGGGAAAGGAAACATTTTTGAGTGTTTTCAAAAGGATAATGTTTGAGGAACGGACTACAGAATAGTTTTAAAAGATTGAAAATTGATGAAATGGAGTGGGACATATGAGGAGAAAGAGAGAAATTGTGAGCCAGAAAAAGAGAGAGAGAGAGAGAGAGAGAGAGAGAGNTTACTGAATAAACTGTATACTCTGAAGGCAATGTGGTTTAGTTTATTGTATCATCTCTTTGTTTATAAGGATTTTAAAGAAATGTTTGTATTTCGAAGGCCCTCTAGATGGTTGGGTGCCATCCTTGTCAAATCTACTGGTTGAAAGGGGGGGGGGGCACTCCCTTTGGCACCCTGGCTATGTGCCTGTAGCCTCTTCACTTTTAGGAGTTGATACATGCAATCCAAAGTTAAAAGAAAAATATAAAGCCTCAGGGGGGGGGGAGGGGTACCCCCTAGAGACGTAATACCCTTTAACTTTTCATGGGCATAGTTTCTTTTTTTTAAACCTTTTTTTCTGGGCAATCCCAAGACGAACTTTGAATTAAAAAGGTCATGTTTTTTTTCTTCAAAAGTGTCTGCCTGTCAAGCATTCATGCAGTGCCCATAACTTAAAAAATTACTGGATCCGCCCCAGAGCATGCAACACAATAGTAGTCAGCTACGGGCCAATGGAGGGTGATTAAATGTGACGAAAATCATTTGAAAATAATAAGAAACATTTTTGAAAAATGGCCAATAACACTCCTATGTATTAATTTGGAGAACATTAACATTTTAAGTGAATTAGATATCCAAACGACCTTTTTTGATCACGGAGGTCAAAGGTCATTATTTTGTCAACTCATTCATTTGATTGGACTACACGTTTGCTGGAAAATTTTGAAAGAGGCCTACAAAGGACCTGAAACTCTCCAATATGCCATCTTACAAGAGTAAGTTCGTTTTTAGATATTCATTTTTAAGTGTTAGGAACATATTTAATGTAATATGCATGCTATTTCCCGTGCGGAATAACAACTTTGTTCAACTTAAAATCATCGCTGGTTATTTGTTCGGTCCCACATGCATAAAATGTCGTAAGTTAAGTTGGGTTTTAGTTTTTGAGTTTGCTGACAAATTGCATTTATCGGAGCACATACGTCAGATTAAACTTTGATTGAGGATAGATTTAGATAATGAATCATTCAAACTGTAATCAACCACGCCTATAATTTACTCCATGGGATAAGATGATTAAAAATCCTTGAATTTGATAGCAATTGACTTGTGACTGTGTCAGTGTGTGTCTGTCATTGTCTGTGCCTGGCTGTGTGATTGTGAAGTAATTGTGATGACCAAAAAAAAAAAATCAATTTTATTTTGTCAAAATTGAACCAGCCAGACTTTTGTCAGTCATTATTTGTAATGTACTGGTAAATTGAGTTAATGGATACATTATATTTTAAAGATCATTAACTTTGTCTGTAAATTGCTGCTATATCATTGCACTCATGACTCAACTCAGAGTCAAGTCAAATCAAAGCATTATTTCCACTTTTCCCTGCTCTTCAGCTTGCGGAGCTGCGCATGTACTATTTCTCTATCTTGTTACTGTTAGTGCACGATTTCTATACACTTTTTGTAAAACCATACTGGCGGGTAATTTGATTTTCACTATATTATATTACTTTCCTGCTAATAAGTAATATATGGGAAAAATTTCCATAATGATGTACCACTACACTCTACAGTACCAGACCTTCTGTTAAATTTATTATTATTATTACTATTATTACCGGATGTACTGGAAAAATGCATGGATCTGCAGTCGAGTTTCCAGGTCTATCTGTCATCCGACTCTTATCTCCTCACAGGTTTTATACATTCGAGAATGTGTCAGTGACAGTGTCATGCATCAGGGGATGCAGGTTCTATTCATACAATTTTGCGGTATTCATATTTTTCATATGAATTTCTGACAAGTCACAACAGTCAACAGAATGCAAATTATTCCACAAGCGCAAATTAAAATGCTGATCTTCGACCAGCTTTCTAGTCTCCTTAGTGCATTTTATGAAATATGGGGCCTGTAACATGAAGAGTTACAACTAATTTTGCAATTAATTGTATCTTTTTTGGTACACGTTTTGCCATAGACTTGCAATTAATATTTATCGTAAGTTTAAATTTCATCTTTTATGTTACAGGCCCATGGACATATGGATGCTGGTGTTTTCGGTTTAAATCAGAACTTTTGTTGTCCTTTTTTTGTTTACTAGACAACAACATTGTTAATTTTTTCCCTTATTCCAGATATAAAAGATCTTTATTGCTTGATATATACATACCTTTATCACTTTCCTATCATATTTTGGGTTTTAAGGACTGTTTTTTTTTAATTTGGATTTGGATATATCTATGTATTGGTAGCTTGTGGCTTGTTGTGCATACTTTGAAAACTTAGTTTCTGTATCTGAAATATTTTGATCCTGTGTAATTTGAAGCTCATTGTAAAGTACAAAATTGACCTAGTTTATATCTTTTGGTCTACCAATCAGAATAAAATATTGAGGAATGCAAATCACAGAGCAGAAAAAAAACAAAAAAATCATAATTATTGCGTCGCTAGCAAGATTTATGATTTATGAATGTTATTCGCACAAAATATTATTCATGTAAATTGTCAATCAATTGTGTTTAAATTGCACAAGTTTCATCAAGAATTCAATACTTACAGCATTTGTTTTATTCAACATCAATCAAGATCAGGGAATTTGATGGTTTTACTAACTACGTAACTATGTGCAAAAAAAATCCCCAAATACTTCAAGACCAAGCAATCATAAGCTCAGCCTATTTTTGCAAACTAGTTGAAATAAACCCAGACCTGTGTCTTTTCAAACCTTTCAATATTTCTTGCTCAATTATGAAGAAAATGAATTGTTGAGAGGATAAAAAAAAATCAAACTCCCTCTTTAGAAATGGATAAAAAAAAACAGGATAGGAGTGTAATATAGATGGTTAGGGTATTGGATTAATACATGTGCCTTTATGGTTGTTTTAATTGCTAAGCATGCTGGTTAATCTTTCTAGTACACCATGAAATTGTGCGTTGTATATACTGCGCAATATCTCAGTTGTGTACTAGAAATATTGTAAACCCAGCATGCTTAGCTTTTGAAACATTTCTAGAGGCATGTAATGTTCCGGGATATTATTGATGCAAACAAATTTGATTCATTTGTCTTGCAACGATCCAAATTACGGTTGTTATGAGGCATTTCCAGACAAATTAATAGGACATCTTTGTATCAAGCTACAATGTAGATAGTGTAACCCACAAATTCTGAGTCACAGTACAGTTCCTGACAGTGACCATGAAAATTAACTTGTTATATCAGTTTCCTCACTATATCAGGGTAAAAAAAACAAAGAACTATAAAGAGCTTGGACCTTGTTATATTACAGGTATCTCGCTATATCCAACCTCTTTATAACAAGGTTCCACTGTATTACCATCATGGATTATTCATAAACCCTAGCCATCCCAAGAGTCACATTTTTGTCCGTTTGGAAATTGCTCGACTTTTGTAATGTGACACAAAATGGCAACATATCAGGATAAAAATACTTACTTATTTTGTAGCTCGTGCTTCAGAGTTTGTCGCATAAAAATCAGATATCATTAAGACATTGATTAAGACTTTGCTTATGATTAAGATTCTGCTAGGATCGAAAGCTCAAGCTCTTTTTTGACTTCATCATAAAGACATGGAGAACATTAATTGCCCATAAATTAATAATGGAGGCAATTTTTAAATGCGATACACTGATGTACATATTTATTTTTCGCCTTCTTTTTGGTCTTTACAGGCGATATATGTGGGGTATGGAGGGCTAATTGCCATATTTGGCCTTATAGATGTATTTTTTATATGCTTCTCTTCACTTGAGGTACTGCCACCCCTTATCATTTTTTCAACTGAGTATGAATTAGATAAACCTAAGTATTAATTTTTTTTAAAGCTTTTGCTCAGTCCTTTTCTGGACTATTTCGTGAAAGATACCGATAACCCGACATCCCATTTACAAGTTTACCCTACCATGTAAGTTCTAGTTTTCTTCATAGATTTCTTTTTTTATTCCAGTCAATGTGAAGTGGGGCAAGGAGAAGTTCAGTGATATAGAATGCAGCACAGACGAGACGCCAGAGGTTTTGAAGGCCCAGATGTTTGCCCTGTCTGGAGTCTACCCTCAGAGACAGAAGATTATGCTCAAGGGACAGGTGCTCAAAGATGATAACTGGGGCAACTTTAAGCTCAAAGATGTGAGTATAAATATAGTAATTTATATAGTCCTGTTTCAGAAATATACATGTACTTTAAATAAGAAACTAGGCTTTGGTCGTGCTCAAAGGACATGTACTTCAAGCTCAAAGGTATGAGTAGTATAGGCATTAATATTGCCATCAAATTTGTGAGTATCATGATATGCGGTTTTGGTCAGGGCATTCGTTTTTACCATTGCCCATTGCCCGAGGTCTTGAAGGCCCAGATGTTTGCCCTGTCTGGAGTCTACCTTCAAAGACAGAAGATTATGCTCAAGGGACAGGTGCTCAAAGATGATAAATGTGCATTTCCAAAGCCCAAAGGTATGAGCCTTGATATTTAGATCCCTAAATAGATCTTGAACAGACTGCTGGTTCCTGATTTCACATTTATTATTTGTCTTGTAACGAATGGGATGATACATAGTGTGATGAGTGCTCTGATACTGTGAAAAAAAAGGAAATCACAGCGCCGGTGCAGGATTTACACCTGAAACCTCTGGTTTGCGAGGCCAGTGTCATTACCGCTACACCACCGGAGTGGTCAAGCAATAAGGCTTGATCCTAATGTTTGATTTTGTCTTTTAATCCTAGGGTATCACTCTGTTGATGATGGGCTCTGCGGAAGCTTTGCCAGAGGCTCCTGTCGAGAAGACTGTCTTTGTGGAAGACATGACAGAAGAAGAACTTGCTACAGCTGTAAGTATTTAAACATTTTTGTTATTTTGACCATTTGTTTTTAATCATCAAAGAATATTGAAATAGTAATAGGCAATGAAATAAATGAATTACAGAAACTTAGGATTGTCCCTAAGAAAAAATGTGCATCATGCATAAGCTTCCTGTTTTCTCAATGAAAATATCACTCAACATAATACATTTCCTGTATACATGGAGGGAAAAAAAAGTATTCAATGCAATTTCAGGATATTTTGAATGTATAGGGTGTGTTTTTTTTTTAGTAGAGGAGATGGGATTAAGTTTAATCCCCAAATAATCTTGAAGTAATTAGCCGGTTGCTCTTTATTTCATTATGCATCTCTAGAATTGGAAAGGAGATCGAAGGCTTACATTCTTAGTTGATTACTAATTTTCATACAACTCTCTCCCAGGGTAAACATTACTATTGTATTTCGGTGGGCTGTTTGTGCTAATCACACTTTGCCCCCTTGTATTGTTCAATGCTGCTCTCTTCAAATTGTGAAAATTTTACTTTTTTTCTGGATGGCTTGGCAGTACTCTTTGATAAATTTGTAATGGTCGGGAAGCAGAAAGTGATGAGAGCCGATTTATTGACAAGTTGCTTCCCAATATGTATACGAAATAAGGACAATATTGTTACATGTATTCTGGGGCATTTTACGTCGAACATGCCAATCAGCCATTATTCCTACGGTGTGCTAGGTGTAAGTGCTTTCGCACGGGGGAACGTCGGCCCGGAATGGGCAGAGCGATCGATGGTATTGTCTGCGATGTGTGAGTTCGCGTTCCTTTTGTACATGAAGCATGTTGTGCTAGGGAGGGCGACCACAGCATCATTTTTCATTTTGCAACAATTAAGCCATTTCTTGATCGATTTTATTCAAACAAACTATGAACATGCTCTAATTTGCTATTGAAAAACTGCATTATGGCAATTCTTTTACTCCACCTCACAAAGTAGTCAAATATCTGAAGCGCTATCTCTCTCAAAACTAATCTATCAGTTTAATGAATTCTTGTTTTTTCCTAATTCAAACCAGATGGAGTTGCCATGTGGTCTGTCGAACCTGAGTAATACATGCTACCTGAATGCAACTCTTCAGTGCCTGCGAAGTGTACCTGAGCTTAGAGATCAGCTCAAATCGTGAGTTTTGAAAAAAAAAGTTCATTTGATGTATGTATACATTTAAGGATTGGACAGCATATCCAGAGCTGAATATTAGATACATTGATCTCATGAGAAATTCAATTTGTGACACGTTGAGGTTTGCAAGTGGTTTCAACTTCAAGATTTGTAAAGTGAAATCTTGCATACATTTAAGGCAGTACATATACATGAACATGTATGAAGTACAAAGACAACTAATCATTGTCTCCTGTGACAAATAATAATGTGGTTTTCCTACTGCGGTATGACAGATTGCCCAGATGTTGTGGAAAAAAAATCACAGAACGCAAAAAAAAAAATCGCTTATAACCACCAACAACTAGATCACCAGATTGCTCAAACCAATAATGTTCAAATCACATAAGAACTGCATTATGGGTCGTTAAAGACAAACATTGAATCCCTCTAAGGATGATTTCAACACCATTACTCTTAAAGCCCTGGTCACATAGGGCCCCGGAAGCAACACAATTCAACACGACTCTTTGTTCGGAGGCAATTAACTGTGAATTAACAAAGAGTCGTGTTGAATTGTGTTGCTTCCTGGGTCCTATGTGACCGGGGCCTTAACCTTTTCTTTTGCTCCCTGCAAAGCATTGTTTGTTATTCGTCCATGCCCCCTGGCAGGGCGGTTCAAGAATAAAATTCATTTTCATTGTCATTGCAGGTTCCAAGGCAACATCAATATGAATCTTGTATCATCCGCCCCAGCTGAATCAATGACGGTAGCCATCAGAGATCTGTACTCTATTATGGATAAGATAATCCCTCATTGGATTAATTCAGTTCAATTCTCTTATTTCTCTTTGCTTCCTGCAGATTCCAAGGTAATATCAACATGAACCTTGTCTCATCCGCCCCAGCTGAATCAATGACAGTAGCCATCAGAGATCTCTACTCCATTATGGATAAGAAGACTGAAGCATTCCCTCCAATCGTACTGCTCCAGCTACTCCAAAGTTAATTCCCTCAATTTCCTTTTGAATCCCTTGACGAATAAGCTCAATATCATTATTCTTGCATCTTTCTTTGCTTCCTGCAGGTTCCAAGGTAACATCAACATGAACCTTGTATCATCCGCCCCAGCTGAATCAATGACGGTAGCCATCAGAGATCTGTATTCAATCATGGATAAGAAGACTGAAGCATTCCCTCCTATCGTACTGCTCCAGCTACTCCACAGGGCATTTCCTCACTTTGCTGAGACTAGTGAACAGGGTGGTTTACAACAACAGGTAATGATGACTACGAACCTATTTGTTAAATTTTCCTTGGAAACAGTGGTCTTTTTAATTGAAATAATTCTTGCCATATCCCAACATGGATAAACACTGATTGACAATGCTGTACCGAGAAGCTGTGAAAAAAATAAGCATTCTCGGGTAGGAATAGAACCCACGATTTCGTGATGACTAGACAGGTGTCTTACCACTAGACCACCGAGTGCCGATGGTAGTGGTGGGCTCGATTCGTGTTATAGCAGCAGGTACTGCGTCAAATATCAATTTAAGGATTTTTGTGTTGGGTAGATAAATAATTCAAATAATTCTTGCCTTATCCCAACTCCCAATTACTCTCTAAAAGTGTTTATTCATGTTGGGATAAGGCAAGAGTTAATTCAATTATTTATCTACCCAACACAAAAATCATTAAATTGATAGTGGTCTTTTTGTGTGTTTTCAATATCTCTCCCTGTCCTTGCCAATATTTTCCAAATCAGAGCTCTCTGCAAGTACTTTATAGTTTTCTGAGAAGAGCTCGCATGGTGAATTTAATCATAAAAAGACTGGGTGAGGGGGGGGATAGATGGGGGAGGGCCTTTTAGACCCTCCTAGACATTTGGCGCGTATAAGCCCGCAACACAACATTTTCTCACTGCAAATTTTTTAGACAATTTTCTTTCACTGATCACGCAAAGTTGGAGACAAAATCTAACACACTCGTTTATAGAATTTGGAATACCTTGTATTTCTTTCAAAAAAATCTTTGTGTTTACGATTATATTATATTCTTCCTTTCCTATAGGATGCCAATGAGTGTTGGGTCCAGCTTGTTAGACTCCTTCAACAGCAGTTACCAGGCATAAAACCAGCTGAAGACAATCCCGCTGCTGATGGAGCAGCTACGGCGGCTGGGGGAGCAGTGGCCAAGGGATCGTTTATAGACCAGTACTTTGGTTGCGAGTTTGAAAGCACGTATCCTTTGCATTGAATAGTTCATTGTTATTTTTATTTCATCCTTATTTATTTAGCCATCAAAAGTTTATGAGACTAATGATTTACAATTGCATCATAATAAATGAATATATTAAAATATTGAAATGAACAATTAAAAAGGAGAGAGAGGAAAGAGAAAGGGAATAAGGAGTGATGAGCGACCATTCATGACGAAGTTAATCACTGTTGCCCTGAGGCATGCAAACCCTTGTGGATTGTCATTGAGAGAGATATTGATCAGTACCCTTTTGCAAGTTAAACGTAATCTTGTTTTTGTAAGCACCGCAAAATTAATGTTCACAGAATTGCACAAAACTTAATAAAGAATGGCCAAAATTGTAAATGAAAATCATGTGTCAAATTATTTTGCAAGAAGATGTGTAATAGCATAGTAGCAAGCAAATAAATCTTCAGAAAATGTTCTTCATCGTGACTGAATATATTATACTGTCCCATGTTCGATTTCCTGTGTTGGCTAGAGTGAAAAAGGATTTAATCAATGGATTTGAAATTGTATGTTAAATTTTTTCCTTTCAGCTTTAGTCTTCTTGTGTATCGTTTTCAACATCTATTCATTGAGTCTAATTATTTTGCATTGTGTTTTTAAGTTCTTTCCTTAACAAGCATGTTTCAGATTAAAATGTATCGAATCAGAAGAAGAAACGCCTGTCAAGTCTAAAGAGACATTCTATCAACTGAGCTGCTTCATCTCACAAGAAGTCAAATACCTTCACACAGGACTCAAAAATGTAAGTATAGCTGAAATTTTGTTGCAAAGAAACCATTTCACTTTGCTGAAAATGAGTGTTGAGTCATAGCAAGCTTCGATAGGGCAGCAATTACGGTTCAAAATGTGCCTCAAAGTGTCATCTATTGAAAAAAAAAAAAAAAGCTTTTCACATGACACACAAAAAAGTGGCTTGTCTCAGCCAAACTCAATGAAATATTTCATAACTCTCCATGCGCTTAGCAAAACTTAATAATTATTAACACATTCAAAATGTTTTTTTATCGTATTTGTTATATTATGCCTGTAAGTCTTTTAATCCTTTAAAATATGGCAGGAATTTTTTTGTGGGGGGTGGTTCCAGTGGGTCATCTTGTATCTGAAAACATCAGCTTTGCTATGAATTCAACACTACATGCATAATTTTCATTTAACATAGCAGCACAGTTGATAATGTGCAATAAAGATTTGCTCTTGGATTTAGACCACTTGCTCCTTATTACAAGAGCAGTGTTTCATTTACCTTATGTCACTAGATTGTGAAGTCTGTTATTGTATGCAATTGTCCAAAGCAAATATCTGCCGTTCACAAATCTCACAATGCATGCATGATTGCCTGGTGGTGTTTCACTGGTATATTATCATTGAACTTTCTTTTCTTCATTGTTACATGTATATACATTGTTTGATGATTTGTCAACCTTTCTCCTTTCTCCTCATCAGAGATTAAAAGAGTCATTAGTGAAGAATTCCCCAACTCTCAACCGAGATGCACACTATCTGAAAGAGGTGAGCGACCACTCAAATCGAAATATAGTTTAGGTAAAGTCTGATGGATAGAGATCACTTTTAGGAAATAGAAATTAATCTTTAATCACAAGGTTAGAATTAGCAACATGTTTTATTTTCCCCCTGTAATAAATGATAAGAAATTTGATTTTAAATTTAGATATGGATATGGGAATAGGGGGGGGGGGGGGTCGTCATTCAGTGACATAAACATGTAACTTAATTTGGTTATGTTTAAAAAAAAACATATTTTTTGTGCCAGAAAAGTCACATTTTTCTGAGCATTTTGATATTAAACCTCATATTCACATATTCATGTAAAATGGAATTCCATTTTACATTTTTTAAATCTAGACCCTTGAAATCTTGAGTATGGGCTTCTCCAAACTTACACAAATGCTCAGTCATGAATATATTCAGAGATAGAACCGGAGGCTTCCATTTCTACACTAGAAACTTGGAAGGAGGATAAGTTTTTTAGTAAACTTTATGTCCCCTTCAAGGTTTGGTTTATACATTATCATATATTGTATTGTCTTTTTTGTTCTTTTTCTAGTCTAAAATCAGCAGATTGCCAGCCTATCTTACAGTCCAGTTTGTGCGATTCTATTACAAGGAGAAGGAGGCTATCGGTGCAAAGATCTTGAAGGTAGGAGGATGATATATTAATGGTGGATAGGGAAATTGTAGTGAAAGTATGATACTCGTATCAATTATTTTTTTTTGTTATTTGCTTTCCATCTTCTTTTCTTTTATCCTTTTTTGTACTTCTTTATCCTTTATTTTATATTTGCCAGTTTTTGCCAGTTTTTATAAACCTGGCCTGGGGGACGATGTGGAATGCAATTTTCTTGCCATTAATTGTAAGTTTTATGTATTAATAATAATGATAATAATAGATGCAATTTATATAGCACACTCTGCGTAGTGCTCAAGGTGCTATGCATTATTGCTCGATTAGTTTTTATTTCATTCTGTTGGGATTGTTACTGCAAAGTTGAAATTGATTGCAATTAAGTTGTAAATTGTATCATTTTTGTTGCAGTTCCATTTAAGCAGATCTGCACTCTAAACAAGATGCACATGAAACAATGATTTTGATTGGCACATTCTGATTTAATTGACACGTTATGATCAACTGCAAAAGTTGTGATCAATTACAACTTTCGAACAACACGCCCTAGTCTTCGAGCTGTTCTTGACTAAACTTCAAGAAATCTCCTGTTCATTTCCCTCCTTCATTTCTTCTTGATATGAAATGCCCTATGCCACCCGAGTTTTTGAGCAATGTATGCTCTCCAGAAGTTTTAGAGAAGGTGGTTCCTGTATTAAAAAAGAGATGTAAGACAGGGTTGTATTTCATAATGCTTATCCTTGAATAGGCATGACTGAATGCATAACTGCTGATCCTTTCCTGTATCATATGTCACTGAGCTAGCACCGGAGAAGGGATGCCAGTCATGTGTAGAGTTGTGCCAAAATGTTAAAATCATTTGCTGTTCCTATATTCACAAAATTTTACTTGTTTTTCATATCAGGACATCAAATACCCGATGACCCTAGACGTGTTTGAACTCTGCTCTCCTGAACTTGAAGAGAAGCTGGTTCCTGTCAGGGATAAGTTCAAGACATGTGTTATGTTTAATATATAGCTGATTGTCAAGTTTTCTATAATCAATGTGCAACTGATGATCATTTCCTGCATCCTATGTTGCTGAGCTAGAGTTGCTAATCACATGTGTCCAATAGTTGTCCAAGAATAGTTAGTAATATTAGTTATTCTAATTTTCACTAAGTTTTCCCTGTTTTCATTACAGGATATCAAATACCTGATGATCCTAGACGTGTTTGAGCTCTGCTCTTTTGAACTTCAAGAGAAGCTCGTTCCTGTCAGGGATAAATTCAAAGAGAATTGAAGACAGGGTTGTGTTTTATACAGCCAAATGTCAAGTATTTACGACTCAATGTGCAGCTTATGATTCCTTCATGCATCATATGTCGCTGAAGGGGCTGCCAGTCATGTGTAGAGTTGTGCCGAAATGTTAAAATCATTTGCTGTTCCTATTTTCACAACATTTTACTTGTTTTTCATTTCAGGACATCAAATACCCGATGACTCTTCATGTGTTTGAGCTATGCTCTCCTGAACTTCAAGAAAAGCTCGTTCCTATCAGGGATAAATTAAAAGAGAATTGAAGGGTTGTGTTTCATAAAGCCGATTTGTCAAGTATGCACTAATCAATGCGCAGCTGATGATCTTTTCATGCATGCCACGTCGCTGAGCTAGCACTTGAGACGCGGTCACTAGTCCTGTGTGGAGTCATGCAGGAATTTTAAAATCATGTACTTTTATTCCCATTTTCACTAAGTTTTACTTGTTTCTCATTTCAGGACATCAAATACCTGATGAACCTAGACGTGTTTGAACTCTGCTCTCCTGAACTTCAAGAGAAGCTTGTTCCTGTACAGGATAAATTCAGAGAGATTTAATCTCAAAATTTTAAAGTTATCTGCTGTTATTTCTATTTTCATTAAGTTTTACTTGTTTCTCATTTCAGGACATCAAATACCCGATGACCCTAGACGTGTTTGAACTCTGCTCTCCTGAACTTCAAGAGAAGCTGGTTTGTGTCAGGGATAAATTCAAAGAGATTGTATACAGTATTGTGTTTCATACAGATGATTGTGGAGTATTTACAACTCACTGCGCAGCTGGTGATCCCATCCTGCATCCTGTGTCGCTATAATGTGTTTCTATTCGTATTTTCACAAAGTTTTACTTGTTTCTCATTTCAGGACATCAAATACCCGATGACACTTGACGTCTTCGAGCTGTGCTCTCCTGAGCTTCAAGAGAAGCTGGTTCCCGTCAGGGATAAGTTCAAAGAGATGGAAGACAGGAATGTGGAGCTTGCACAAAAGGTATTTCAAACATTCTTTTTTTCTTCACATCATTAAAGCCCATTAGGGCTTTGCACGCCATTCCATGACTTACGATGTAGTAGAAGCTTCTTCTCTAGTCCTGTGTAATGTTGTAACGTTGAGATTCAATTATTAATGTCCCAATTGCAAGTCGTAAAGTTATGAATGTGGAAAAACAATTTGCAAGGCAGAACCATGTCCCAAAAAGTTGAAATTCATCAATCTGTGATTTTGTAATGCTATTAGTGATGAAAGCAAATTCAAGTTATGCATTATATAACAGTTCTGACAATGCCATATACACATGAATAACAGCAAAATTGAGTCATTCAATTTAGATTTTTAAGTGATGTAGAAAAGTGTTCTTTAATAGAAAATTTGGGACACATATTAGACCGGCAGCCAGCAAGGGTTAGCCTAGCTGGAAAGGTTACCAATTTTAATGTTCATGGATGCAAAGATCGTACTCTCCGATATTACGAATGGGCCGTCTGGCATGTCCTATCTGGTGGAT
>BQKZ01002096.1:22160-41269 GCA_036244855.1 Temnopleurus reevesii
GGGGGTGTGCATTCAGAGCACTTGATGTTGTATATTGTATATTGCATATTGCTTTATTTTTTCCTTGCAGGACATCCAATACCCATTGACATTTTATGGTGGTGTTGCTACAAAGTTCGCAATTAATCGCAAATCAGTTGCAATTGTAACAGACATTTCCATTCACGGACGGTCTGCACTCTGAACGAGATGCTCATCAAGGAATGATTTTGATTGGCGCATTATGATCAATTGCAACTTGCGATCAATTGCGACTTTCGAACAACACCCCCTTGTCTTTGAGCTGTGCTCTAATGAGCTGTGCTCTAATGAGCTGTGCTCTACTAAATTTCAAGAAATCTTCTGTTCATTTCTTTCCTTCATTTCTCCTTGATATGAAATGCCCTATGCCACCCGAGTTTTTGAGCAATGTATGCTCTCCAGAAGTTTTAGAGAAGGTGGTTCCTGTATTAAAAAGAGATGTAAGGCAGGGTTGTACTTCGTAATGCTTATCCTTGAATAGGCATGACTGAATGCACAACTGTTGATCCTTTCCTGCATCCTATGCTGCTGAGCTAGCACCGGAGAAGGAGTCTCCAGTCCTGTGTAGAGTTATGAAGCAATGTTAAAATCATTTGCTGTTCCTATTTTCACAAAGTTTTTCATTTCAGGACATCAAATACCCGATGATCCTAGACGTGTTTGAGCTCTGCTCTCCTGAGCCCCAAGAGAAGCTCGTTCCTGTCAGGGATAAATTTAAAGAGAATTGAAGACAGGATTATGTTTTATACAGCCGAATGTCAAGTATATATAACTTAATGTGTAGCTGATGATTCCTTTGTGCATCCTCTGTTGCTGAGCTAGCACTGGAGAAGGGATGCCAGTCATGTGTAGAGTTGTGCCGAAATGTTAAAATCATCTTCTTGTATTCCCATTTTCACAAAGTTTTACTTGTTTCTCATTTCAGGACATCAAATACCCGATGACCCTAGACGTGTTTGAGCTCTGCTCTCCTAAGCTTGAAGAGAAGCTCGATCCTATCAGGGATAAATTCAAATAAATATCTTGCTGTATTCTTATTTTCATTAACTTTTACTTGTTTCTCATTTCAGGACATCAAATACCCGATGACCCTAGACGTGTTTGAGCTCTGCTCTCCTGAACTTCAAGAGAAGCTGGTTCCCGTCAGGGATAAGTTCAAAGAGATGGAAGACAGGAATGTGGAGCTTGCACAAAAGGTATAACAATAGTAATAATAGATGCAATTTATATAGTGCACGTATTCACTCTGCTGAGTGCTCAAGGCGCTTTGCAATATAGCCTGGCAACCTCCGGTGCACTTGGCATTTCAAGGAATAAATATTCCTGCCAGGTACCCATTCCCCTCACCTGGGTTGAGTGCAGGACATTGTGGAGGAATTTCTTACTGAAGGAAATTGACGCTATGGGAGGGATTCGAACCTACGACCCTCTGGTTGAAAGGCGAGAGTCGTGACCACTACACCACAGCGCCTTTTTTTCTTCACATCGCTAAAGCCCATTGGGGCTTTGCACGCCAATCCATGACTTGCGATGTAGTAGTTGTTTTTTCTAGTCCTGTGTGATGTTGTGACGTTGAGATTCAATTAATAATGTCCCAATTGCAAGTCGTAAAGTTATGAATGTGGAAAAGAATTTTCAAGGCAGAACCATGTCCCCAAAAAGTTGAAATTCATTCATTCTGTGATTTTGTAATGTTATTAGTGATGAAAGCAAATTCAAGTTAAATAAATGCATTTTATAACAGTTCTGACACATGAATAACAGCAAAATTGAGTCATTCAATTTAGATTTTTAAGTGATGTAGAAAAGTGTTCTTTAGTAGAAAATTGTGGACACATATAGAGCCTGACTCGATAATATACACTGAATAGTCTGATTGTACTAAAGAATTATCATAATTGATTAGGGAATACTAAATTTGGGAAAAACACTTAAATGTTGTGATCCATTGGTAAGATTTATTGTTATACCGTCAAATCTCTTATAAAGAGCACTGATATAACAAGCTCTCATTATGATAGTAATGTTCCTGGTCCCATCTCATTGTATTTTATTGTATTTTGGCCCTGATATACCAAGGTTTCAATATAAAAAGGTAATTTCTCTGGTCCCGATGACTTCGTTATAATGATGCTAATTCTGTGTATTCATATTTGATGTGTTTATATCAATTTTCATTGTAGGCCAAGGATGCAGCCAAATCAGGCAAAGCTCAAGTACAGGTCCAAGCACCCAAGAAGGATGCCAAATATCTCCCCTATAACTTCGCTGATGGTAAGATTGTATTTAATCATTTGACGGTGATGATGATGATGATGATGATGATGATGATGATGATGATGATGATGATGATGATGATGATGATGATGATGATGGATATGATGATGATGATGATGATGATGATGATGATGCAAGAAGGATGTCAAATATCTTCCTTATAACTTCTCTGATGATAAGATTGTATTTTTATCATGATGACGATAATGATGATTATGATGATGATGATGATGATGAAGATGATGATGATGATGATGATGATGCAAGAAGGATGTCAAATATCTACCCTATAACTTCTCTGATAAGATTGTATTTTTATAATGATGACGATAATGATGATTATGATGATGATGATAATAATAATGATGATGATGACAATACCGGACGCGTATTGAAATTGCGCACCTACAGAAAAGTGCGTGCATGTTGAAGCACAGCAATTACGGCTCATATGGAGTGTGTGGATTGATGACGAGATCTGTGAACATTTTAGTTCATTTTCATGATTGTTGAAATATGTTGACAAAGTTATTGATTATGAAATTTTAAATCATCCGATAACTGGATTCACCAGTATACATGAACTTGTCATGAAGATGATGATGATCATCATCATGATCATGATGACAACGACAATGATGAGATGATGAATTTTCCAAAATTGTATTCTTATTATGCTCTTGTTTGTTTGTTTATAGATGTTGGTAGTAATAACAGTTGCTACTATGAACTCTAGGTCGTACTGACCCATCAAGGAAGTGTGATGTTGAAGACGATGACAATTAATATAATTTTTTTCATCTAATCACGCTCCTGTGTTTTCATTTAGATGTTGGTAGTAACAACAGTAGCTACTATGAACTCCAGGTCGTACTGACCGATCAAGGGAGGATGATCATGATGGTGGTGATGATGATGATGATCATGATGATGATGATGATGATGATGATGATGACGACAGCGACCATGATGATTTTTGTTGTGTTTTCTTCTTACAAAGGTCTTGTTTGTGTTCATGTAGATGTTAATACTCATAGCATTGGGAGTTTGATGATGATTTATTGCATTTGTATTTTCTTCTATCAACTTTACTTGTAGATGTTGGCAGTAACAACAGTGGTTACTATGAGCTACAAGCCGTACTGACCCATCAAGGCAGGTCAAGCTCCTCTGGTCATTACGTCGCATGGGTCAAAAGGAGAGGAGGTCAGTGAAATTTTAAAACTTTCATATATTTTCAAAACTGAGCATGGTTTTGATTAGTCAGAACTATATGTTTAGGGACAACAATTTCCAGGCTTTTAATATACAAATTGATAGTGATCATGTGTACAAGACTCTGTAATGTCATTATTATGTGCATTTTTCTTTTATAAGTATAGAAATTGACTTTATTCAAAATTAATGAAATTACATGATATGGTTCATACACCAATAGAAAGAAAAAAAAATTGAAAAAGTATAATCCAAAGTATATCTGAGGGTGAGAAAATTGGTTTCTTTAAAAAATTATGTGCGAGAAATGAATGAATTTGATACACAATCTAGGAAACATACAAAAAGAAATAGACAAAGAAAGAAGTGGGAGAAGCCAGTCACAGTTGACTTAAGCAGTTCAACACAAGTTAGAAATTAGTGTTTTTTGATAGTTTTGTTTTATTATGTGTCAACCACTGTAAGGCGGTCCCTGAGATATATTTCTGAGTTGTCTGTTTGTCTGTGCACGCATGCACCTGATACATTGACATTATTTGCAATGTCCATATTAAACTTTTTTTTACTGAAACACTCAAAGTTGTATAATTGGACAGTGAAATGATTGATCACCATCCTCTTTTGCTCAATGATTGTTATTCTTTTCTCTCATTTCACTCATCTATCTTGATGAATGGATCAAATTCGACGGTGACAAAGTCACACCAGTCAACAGTGAGGACATCCTTATTTGAAATGTCTATTACATTTTTATTGAAACAGTCAGAACTGTATAAGTGGCAGTGAAATATGGGTTCACCATCATCCTAGGCTCAACGATTATATCATTTCTTTTTTCACTCATCTTTTTTTTCAGATGAATGGATCAAGTTTGACGATGACAAAGTCACACCCGTCCACAGTGAGGACATTCTGAAGCTATCGGGAGGAGGTGACTGGCATTGTGCTTATGTTGTCATCTACGGACCAAAACGGCTAGAGGACATGCCGCCGCAAGAAAAATCTGAAGAGAAGTCGGAAGAGAAATCAGAAGCAAAGCCTGAAGAGGTCCCCATGGAATAAGAAGAATATTGCTCACAGAGCTGCCAACCTTTTTTTTGCATATCAGAGATATCAATTGTTCGTGAATGTATATGATAGAAATCAAAATAACATGAAATTACAGTATGAATCCCGAACAGCTGATCAAAATGTTTTCTCAGTAGAGAATGCTTATGGCTATTGTTCTCATGATTTTGTTCATGAGAGAATATTAGCATGTTACTCTCAATTTGTTTTGATAAAACTATTCGTAGAGTTACGCACAACTCTTTGCACAATCGGTGATCCTTTTCTGCAATCAGTGATGAATTTGGCACTGAGTAAACACCGTCCTAAGAAGGGTCACTGTCCCTGCATAGCTCTTCAAAGACCTTTACGATACCCAACCCTGTTCAATAAAAAATAAAAGGAAAGGAAAATTTATTGTCTAGTAGATCCAATGTTACTGTTTAAATGAAAGACTGAACTATTCCAAAAATGCCAACTGTTCTGCAATATGCATTGGGAGTATTTACATTTCAATTTAATGCTTTCATTAAAAATGAATGACTTGTAGGGCGTGTTGCTCAAAATCAACTGCAAATCAACTGCAACTTTGAACATTGTAACACGCATTTTCATTTGCGCATGGTGCGCGCATTTAACAAGACGTGCATGAAACAATGATTTCGATTTGCATATTCCAATCAACTGCAACTAGCGATAAATTGCAACTTTTGAACAACACCCCCTTAGAGTGTGGTTATTGTAATCATCTTTGTTTCCACTTTTGTTCACCTCTTGCCTTTTATTCACATCTTAATTTTGACCGGACTGCCTATTCTGAAATGGTTGGCCACTCTACCAGACCTCCCAACCATTATGAATTAGGAGGGATAAATATGATTTTTCATCATTCTGAAGTCATGTTTTCATTGCATATTATAATTTTTCATGATAACTGTACCACACTTTCCTATGGGAATCATTATTCTTCCCTATTTTTTAGCAAACTTCAAAGGATCCAGTGTTAAAGGAAGAAAACTACATTTGCACACATTACGGTTATGCTTACAACTTGTTGTGTACCTCAGATATGCCAAAATAATAACCTCTATGAAGTATTTTGGTCGAATGTAGTCCAGAATATTTAATTCAAATAAAAATCTATTTTATGATAATTCATCTTGACACCAACGGTATCGCGATACTCCTAGCGTATTACGGTACCACACACACACACGCACAAAACATAAGAGCACATACAGTGCGCACTTCAATACACTACCATACCATGCGGAATACGCACTGAGAGAGACTCTTGCGCTATTGGTCAATGAGGGGTTAACGGCTGTTTTGAATTTTGAACGCACGGTACATTAGTTCGAGGCCCGAATAGAAGAATTATTATTGGAATAACTATAAATGCGCCTATCATGACCAATCTTTATGCTTGATTGATTGGTGATAAGTTCCAACATTTAGTACTCTTCAACAATCTTGGAAAGTCAAATTTTAGGCTGCAAAAGAAGTATTCTACCGTTAACAAAATATATGGATCATATACTCACAATTCTGTAAGACTGTTGTGCTTGTAATGGGGGTATTGTCAAAAATGGAAAGATTAGAGGGTGAATGAGGGGAGGAAGGGGGGGGGGGGGCATTATCTGCTAGGGGTAAATTCAATGGATATCCAATTTGTTCCATTCTCAATGTATAAATCTTAATATTATCAGACTTTTATTTATACAATGTTGAAGCTTTTCCCTCTTATGTAATTTTTCACCTCAAATTATTTTTGAAAGTCATGATGGTGGAACATTTTTTATGAAATGAATATGGCTAATTTACAGGAAACAAATGATCTAATGTGAGTTTCACTGTACGTGACATTCAATAGACCTGTGCATAAATGTTTCCAACACTCCTTATTATCTATATGTACAGTGTACGTGAATTGTTTCTCAATCAGCAATATAATTGCTGATTGTTGATGTCATGTGAAGTAATGCTTTCAAATTCCATTATTAAATGCATTGTTGAATTCAAATGCATGCAAGTGACCATGCATGACTTATTTACATGTTTGAAATGTATGATAAGAATAAGGTGAAAATATGAAAATAAATTCTGTACTTCCAATTGATGTTATATTGTTGATTTATAGTTTGTATAGCATTTATTGAGGATGTTGCTAGAAGCTTGCAATATGCAAATATACTTCAAAGCAGCAATAAATTGAAGCATGCATTTTCATTTGTGCACAGTCTGTGTTTTTTTAAAGGGGAACCAACCCCAGGAATTGTCGTGCTTTCATTGAATGAAAAAGATCAGATGAATAAACTGTGAAAATTTGAGCAAAATCGGACAACCCGTTCAAAAGTTATTAATTTTCAAATTCACAGAAATTTGTCGATCACTGCTGCTCAGGAGGATCCTTGCGATCGACAACACCGACGGAATTTGTGACGTTATGTTGAACTCCTCACTCACTTTGTACATACTAAAAAAGATTAATGTAAAATTTAAAGTACGGTTGCAAGACGAATCTTCTCAAAATACATGCAGATTCAATACAGAAATGCTATACCCCAACTAAAAATTTGTCATTTTGTTGATTTTTCTGAAAAAAAGGAAAACAATGTTAAGTTTTGTATACAGACTGAATGAGGAGTTGTCCGACATGGCATCACAGATTCCGTTGAATTTGCCGATCGCACGGATTCCCATCAGCGGTAGGGATCGTCATACCTCTGGGACTCTGAAAATTCATAACTTTTGAATGGGTTGTGCGAATTGCTCAAATTTTCAGAGTTTATTCATCTGATTTTTCTTCACTCAATGAGAGCACAATAATTACAGGGGTTTGTTTCCCTCTAAAGATACACACAAAACAATAATTTTGATTGGCTCATAGTGATAAACTGCTACTGAGCCAGCCCCAGAGAAAGAGTCACCTGCTCTGCATTGAGTTGTGCATAAACGTACCTCTATAAACAGCTTTCTTGAGCACTGGGCAGTGTTTCCCCAAGTTACAAAAGAATCTAAGAATGACTGGTATCAGTTCTAGCACTGATGCGCATAATATCATGGATCATTGAGCGAAAGAATGGATACCATTAGCATAGCTGCCAACTATTACTAATTTTTAATGTGAGCCCCAATAGAGATTTCTAATTTTCGCAACACTGGCACCAAGCATTTCAATGTAAAATATGCGAAGATTACAAATTTGGAACAGGATTATCGCCAATTTATATTGACTCATGCTTGCAGCCATGCAGTTGTTATTAGAGTTGTTCTTTTCTTGGTGAAACACCACACAGGCTCGTGCTTCATAAAGCTGTTTGTAGAGGTACACATGATAAGTACCCTTCCTCGGGTGCCAACTTATTCATAGGGGATATCGTTTGTAGATTCTACATACCTTTACAAACAGTTTTATGAAACTGCACTCAATAATTCACATGTCACCGATTTAGCTGTAAGGAAAGGGCCACATGGTTATCTGCATCAGTTTCAAAAATTGTCATGCTTAAAAATATTCTGCTTCTAACTATTGAGTTCATGTGTCACGGATATGATACTTTTGTTTTTAGATCTTGGGGATTTATTTTACAAAACATTGTCACACACACACAAAAAATGGAAAACATCAATTTATAAGACAACAAAGCTATGAATGTATACATGTACTCAGATGCATAACAGAGACAGACATGGAGATGAATACATGTACTACACACCAAAATTCAAAACACTTATATACATCAATCTGATGCTCTTGATTTTTAAAATGAGACTACAACAAAAAAAGCTAGTATGGAAAACTCGAACTAATTCAAGTACAGTCTAACCTCGTTATAACGAGGTCGTTGGGACCAGAGGAATTACCTCTTTATATTGAAACCTTGTTACATCAGGGTCAAAATACAATAAAATACAAAGACATGAGACCAGGAAAATTACCTTGTTATAACGAGAGCTCGTTATATCAGTGCTCTTTACAACGAGGTTTGACTGTACATGTAAATGTATGAATTACCCATACAAACAATATTCAGTAGAACTTCAACATGAAGATCATTGATATAACCAACTTGTTATCACAAAGAGATTATGGTNGTTATCACAAGGAGATTTTGGTAGTCCTGTCTCCTTGTATTATATTGTATTTTGGCCCTGATATGAGGTTTCAATTTATCTTGACCTGTTGGACCTCAACATAGCAAAGTTCCACTGCATAAATAAACACTACTTCTCCACACCTAGTACAAAATAATATTCCAGTTTTCTCAGATTATTTTATTGAATGATTGTACTATTCATAAAAATATGGCAATATTGTTATACTTTTTGTACAGGCAGCAAGAGAGAAATGTGAGCACAATGAAAGATGCCACATTTTCAAAGCATTCGTGGAGCTATAGAGATGGCAACTACATAATACAAAATTGCTTTTTTCAGGGGTTTGTAACATATACATGTATTAAAGATGCAATTATTTTTTTTGTAATTGTTAATCATACTCCAATGGTAAAACATAATGTTGCATGCCATTGAAATGCAAGCATCTAAACAGGTGAACTACATGTTTTCTCGTGAAAGATACAGCATCGCAGCTCAATGAATTATATATCCTAGCAATTTCCCATGGGAATCATGGAATGATTTGGTTGTGAATGCACAGATTAGATCAGTCACATTGTTCCAATTTATCAAAAAGAGTAAAAAAGAATTGAAGCAAAATGGATGTCATCTTTTTCCTTTTCTCCACCTGGCTGGAATCATTCATCTCTTCTCTTTCTTTTCTGTCAGTTGCTTTAATATCTTGCTATGTTTAGCTTTCTCTCCGCCTCTATTCCAGCTTTGAAGGCACTGCTTAGACTGTCTCAAATTACAAAAAAAAAATTAAAAAAAAGTTGAAGCAAAATGGATGTCATCTTTTCCCTTTTCTCCACCTGGCTGGAATCGTTGAATTCTTCTCTTTCTTTTCTGTCAGTTGTTTTAATATCTTTCTCTGCATTGCTTTTTCCTTTTTTCTATCAGCCTCTATCAGAACTTTGAATGTGCTGCTTAAACTGTCCCAAATTACAAAAAGAGTAAAAAAAAAAAAAAGAGTTGAAGCAAAATGGATGTTATCTTTTCCCTTTTCTCCACCTGGCTGGAATCGTTGATTTCTTCTCTTTCTTTTCTGTCAGTTGCTTTAATATCTTGCTCTGTTTAGCTTTCTCCTCTTCAATCCTCTTTCTCTCAGCATCTATCTCAGCTTGTCGCTTCTTCTCTTCAATCTCAATCCTGGCCCTGAAGAGTTATGACAAAAGGAAGAAAAGAAGTGTTTGGAGCAAAAAATTATCTCCACTGAAAAGTTCACTCTTGACAGGCGATACATATTCTTCAGAAATACTTTTTTGTTTGAAATTGAAACTGTACAATAAATTACTTCCTAAACCACGAGGAAATGTCGTGAAATAAAGTATTGTCCATTCTTTTATCATGTACTGTTTTGAAGTATGACAGCTGCTTCAATAATAAAACCATGGATTATGCTTATAATGCACATCATACAACAACACTCTAAGCACCTATACTCAAAAGAATAGTGGAAAATGTGTTTTAAATCAGTACAAATGCCTATCACATAGTTCGACAGTCGATTCTTACACAGTTAAATTGAAATAAGGGTACGTAACAGGAATCGATTCAATTTATGTGAGCATTTTTGACAGAAATGGAACTATTGACTTGTGAAGTAACTAACAGCTACTTATAACAAGATCTTTGGGTCTATAAAAGCTGCGTTATTATTTTGGAAATCTTGAATAGCCCCCTCCCCTCCCCCCAAAAAGTATACAAAGACCTGGGACCAGCAAAACAAGCTTTTCATACTTCATTAAAAATACTTTTATCTTATCATAATGAGGTACAGTCCGATCCCGTATTAAAAGAACACTGACATAACGCCATCTTGACATAACGAGATCTTGTTATAACAAGGTAGATTTCCTGGTCCCTTTTCTTTGGATTTTATTGTATTTTGGCCCTGATATAACAAGGATTCAATATAAAGAGACAATTTCTCCGGTCCCAAGGACCAAGTTATAACAAGGTGCGTGACTGTACAATGCGACAAAAATTTCCTTCAAAATTATTTGATACATGAAGCAGATAACTCACTCATTCACATAATCCACACACTCTTGGTGCCCATATATCTCTGCAACTCTCTGAGGTGTATCCCCAAACTGATCTTTGGCGTCAATATCAGCTCCCGATTTGAAGAGCGCCCTCAATGCAAGAATTTTCCCTTGCTCACAGGCGAAGTGTGCTGCCGTCCAACCGATGTCTGTCACGACGNGTACATATCTTTCTGATTGCGTGATGGCGGAGGCATAAATTTCGACCGTGCGCGGTCGAGGATTCATCTAGTTCTTGATAATTTTACTACACAGTCCTACAGGTGTATGGGAAATATGGTTTCTTTCCTCTTGTTTATATTTACAGTGGAAATAAATGAGTTAGTAAATTATATAACACAAGAAAACGTCATGAAAAGTATAGTCCACTCTTATATCATACTTTTTGAAGTATAACAGCTGCTTTAATAATAAAACCATGGATTGTGCTTATAATGCACATCATACAACAACACTCTAAGCACCTATACTCAAAAGAATAGTGGAAAATGTGTTTTAAATCAGTACAAATGCCTATCACATAGTTCGACAGTCGATTCTTACACAGTTAAATTGAAATAAGGGTACGTAACAGGAATCGATTCAATTTATGTGAGCATTTTTGACAGAAATGGAACTATTGACTTGTGAAGTAACTAACAGCTACTTATAACAAGATCTTTGGGTCTATAAAAGCTGCGTTATTATTTTGGAAATCTTGAATAGCCCCCTCCCCTCCCCCCAAAAAGTATACAAAGACCTGGGACCAGCAAAACAAGCTTTTCATACTTCATTAAAAATACTTTTATCTTATCATAATGAGGTACAGTCCGATCCCGTATTAAAAGAACACTGACATAACGCCATCTTGACACAACGAGATCTCGTTATAACAAGGTAGTTATCCTGGTCCTATCTCTTTGTATTTTATTGTAGTTTGGCCCTGATATAACAAGATTTCAATATAAAGAGACAATGTCTCTGGTCCCAAGGACCAAGTTATAACTTAAAAAAAAAATTATTTGATACATGAAGCAAAAAACTCACTCATTCACATAGTCCACACACTCATGATGCCCATATATCTCTGCAACTCTCTGAGGTGTATCCCCAAACTGATCTTTGACGTCAATATCAGCTCCTGATTTGAAGAGCGCCCTCAATGCAAGAATTTTCCCTTGCTCACAGGCGAAGTGTGCTGCCGTCCAACCGATGTCTGTCACGACATCTAGCCTCGCACCGTAGCTGGCTAAGAGACGAATGCTCTCTGCATGCCCTTTAGACAAAGAAGCAAAACAAAAAGCTCAAGTACATCCAGTATTTTCTTCTGGAATGAAAGAATGTTTCAAGATTGAAATCTTTTTCTTCAGAGTGAATTACGATTCAAATATGCATGCTTCTTTTAAAAATCTATTCATTCATCCAGGAACCAAAAGTGCTAAGATTTCAAAATAAGACTCGTTCAACATGTGGTACAGTATAGGTGGAAAACTAAAGATTGTGCACTTACAATTCTTGAAAATGAATACCAATATTATTACCTGAATATAGTGTAAATACATGGACATAAACTGGTATAAAAAAAAATGCAATAAAAATCATAATCCTGCTTACATTATACAAAAGTAAAAATATTACTTTTTGCACATTGAAGGACAATCTCATAAATTAAATTTGCTAATGAAGCTGTAAAATGTAAGTATTCAAAATATGAATCATGATTAGAGTGATAAAATCTTCAAAGACAGGCCTTTTTTTTTAATAAAAAAAGGTAAACAACTTTCCTTTTAAAGTATCAATCTACATGTATTTACCTTTGATAGCTGCCCAATGAATCGGGCATCTCGAGTTCCATTCTAAGTCTGGTCCATTGATGTCATATTTGCCTGTCGAAAGCAACGATTCTATGTGTGCGCTGTCTCCAGAGGCAGCGGCCTCGTGCATTTCGGTCATCATGGTGGAGAAGTGTTATGGTCATGCATCAGATTGGAAGTGTCTTATCCATGTCCATCATCTCTGTGAAAAGATATAGGAAGATGTAAAATCATTTTAGAGATTTAACACAATATTTATAAACTATATTTCCCAAATGTTAAGTGAGCCACATACAATAGAACTGTACGCCGTATATTCAACTGTGCGGACACAATTAAAAATCGCAAATCGGTTCCGATTAGAATAGCATTACAAAGGACCATTGAATTTGCGTTTGACTCAATTTTTTGAAAATAGTTTACGATTATATCGTGTTATTAGAGCTTGCTATTTGAAAATTGGGGTTGCTGATATAACAATTAAGCACCAATTAATTCTCGAACTTAATTAATTATCCACAAGCTGAACAAAAATAAACTTATCAATTTCCCTATCAACTTTCTTCCTCTGAACTTTAAAATAATCATCCATACAATGAATCTTATTGAAAATTTCATGAATTACTTGCACTTCCTTGATTAAAATGACATTGACAGCTTGAAGAATTATATCAACTTAATCAATTATCAAGGCATGCATCTTGTCAAAAAAACAACAACATATATTTATTCTCCTCTGCCCTGATACCCGAAGCTCTCCACATAACCAATATCTTTTTATCAAAAATAAGCATGCACAGAATGAAAAATATTATGTTTCACCGAGTCATTTGTTTTCCAATTATCTCCCAACATAATTAATAATAATAATTTAGGGAAATGGTATTAACTATTAGAGTATTTCCTTTGATATAGAAGAGTGAAGGACGTCAAGAGTTTGTCACACTAACACATATTATTTCCTAACATGTTTTTCATCTTGTGAGAGCGAATGGAAATAGAATAATAACTACTTACATCCAAGAAACAAGAATTATAACCCGAGATTGCCGACAGCAGGTGTATCCATGAGACTTGTATACAACTTTATGCTAATGAGCATTTGCCTTTGTCCCACGTCCTATCTCTCTATGTTTAATTTTCATCTAACTAATTTCCTCAAATTTATTTAAAAATAAGATTTTGTATATATCTAACATAAATTTTAGGCTTATATAATCGATTTTTCAATGAGAATCTACACAATAAGCTAAAAAATATCCATCTCAGAACTATATATTTCAACAAGACCTCTTTGAATAAAGGCTAGCTGATCAAATGACGTCACTTTCTGTTTTGATTGTTCACAAACTCTCATCGAAAATACCTAATTTTGCTCACTTTTGAGGGAAAATTCACTCAACAAATATCCATTTTACGTAAGGGATATAATTCTGACAATGTTTTCCGGTGTTCCAGTTACACAGAATTCATGTAAGTTTGTATTTTATTCGATTTCCTGGTCGTTTATTTTTAAAGACTTTTACGCATAGTCCCAAGTGTAGAAATAAATGTTTGGTAGAAAGTTAAGAGGAAAGGGAAATTATGTTATTAATTGTGTTTTTGGTCGACGTCGGCCTGGTGACTGGTCACAAAGGAAAACTGAAAATGTTATTTTAACAATAATTCATCGATATTGTTTTCTTTGGTAAGATTTTTTTCTTGATAGAGCATGTATTTTGTCTCATTAGTTTAACTTTAAGAATCTGATGATTACATTTATGGGGCATGCTGTCACATTAATTCGCGCATCATATTAATTCGTACATCTTATGAATTTCTACAAAATCGATGAAATATTGCAAATCTGACATCACTATCGTAAAGAGCGTTGCTTATTTGCCTAAATTGGAAATTTTCTTAGCAAAAGGACCAAAAACAATGAAAATATTGCCAAAAGATCGGCAGATTTGCTTGCATTTGCAGAAAAACACGGGTCTCGACACTGAAGTGAATCCTTACAATTTTCAGACAGAAATCATCAAATTTGTAAGTAAGCAGACATACCAATCGATTCCTTGATATTTTGTGGTCAAACTACTGTAAATTTTGCATCTTAGATGGAAGCAGTTTTATGGTAAATCTTGTTCAAAATGGGGCCTGCGAATTAATATGACACAGTAAACAGTTTGTTGACAATTCTCGCCATTTTCCAGCATGGAGCGATGCGATCGTTTCGTCAATCGAATTCTGATATCGCGATATCTCCGTGATTCTTTCGTGGATTAATTTTATTTTTGGAAATATCTGAAGCCTGAAATATCTAGTTTCATTTCGTCCCAAGATTTTAAAAAATAATTTTGTATTTTAGGAGATATATTGTGCCAAGTACCACGATCCAAATATGCTCTAGTAAAAGGATACGAATTAATGTGACCCCATCATACAAATTTAAAGTTTAAACATGTCTGCATCAGCGCATACCAGACGTAAACGTTAGAATTTGTCAGTGTCAGAAGGAATTGCTATTTTCGACAGAATGTTGTCTTGAATCATTAACTCGTTCATCTTCCAATAAAGTTAAGATAACGAAGCTGCTCAGATTAGTCTAATAAAAATTTGCATCGGCAAACCTGGAGAATAGGGGCCAGATGGCGTGTGCGCATCACAAAAAATTGTTAACATCGTGATCGGGTGCAGAAGTACAAAATATACACAGGTAACATCACCACAAAACAAGTAAAAAATTGAATTTAACTAAATTGTATGCACAGAATAATGGGTTTAAATGTCATTTCATTTCCCCTGCTTCCATATTTAAAGAAATTAATTGAAAATGTTTATCTATTTTTATGTTAAAAAGTGCAAACTTTTGCCTACATGTACCTTGCAAAGGTTTCTTGGCCTAATCTGGTGCAACAATTAATGCAGACACACTGGCGCACGCCGTACGCTTCCATAGGATTGTACACAAATTGAATACAGCTCGCAAATCTGGCCCCTATTCTCCGGGTTTGCCTTTGCATCAACCTATCCAAATATTTCATGTCGGACGGAAAAAAAGTCAAAGTGATTTTAAGTCAGTTTCTTGAAAGCATATTTTAAAAAATACTTTTTGTGCTTGAACTATACCTAAATCATTGATACTTGACTAGGGAGAATCAATGAAATTATCAGTATTTTTTTGCAGAAATAACTTCTTGTAAAAATTGTCTATGTCGGACGGAAAAGTGTGTACGTTACCATTTTCTAAAACTGCAGGAAATGTCCAATTCATCATATCTGGTTCCAATATGTTGATAAACTAATAAAATGGGCTGCTGCTATATGCATAATAATAAAATGGACTACTAAAAATGAGAATAAGTAATGAAATAGGACTATTTTTGTTGAGGTGGGAAATTTGCATGACGTTAGAAAAATGGCGAAAACGATACAAAAATGGCAAAAATTTTCATAGAAATCAATGTTTCATGAAAAAGTAGGAGTTAATTAATTGGAAAATGCAAATGAAAATCATTTGCAGTCAATTTCAAATTTTAAGCCTGATGGTTACCAATTTTGAAACAGGCCCTCCATAGGATTGTACACAAATTGAATACAGCTCGTAAATCTGGCCCCTATTCTTCGGGTTTGCCTTTGCATCAACCTATCCAAATATTTCATCTTGAATATTGTCCAATGAATTGCAGAGAAATTTGAAATAGGAGAACTCCAACTTCCAAGTCTCGATTGATGTTGTTATTGGTTGACATTATAGTTTCTCCTACTTTTTTAAACCATAACATATTTATGGTTTGAAACATGTCTATCTCTTCTTTTTTAATATAACAAGGCCTAAATGCTTCAAAATCAGTGTTATAGAAGCAAGAAATAAATCATACCAATTTTAGCTAAGTCTTATATGTCTTGTATGTTTTAAATGCTGTTCATGTCGTAAAAAGGAATCCAACATTCCAATTATTTTGGAGTGGTCTTTTAGTTCTTTATTTAACTACACCCATGCAAGTGTTTCCCTCAGAGTGAGCAGTTTGTATGCCAAGAGGTCAAGAGAAACTGTATAAATGTATAAGTAATTTCATTCTTTTTATTTTGTCTTTAATGCAGCCTCTACTTCCAGTCATCGACCAGAATTATATGAGGTTTGACAATTATCATTTTAATTTTTTATAAAGCAACATTTGTTCAAATTTTAAAGTTAGAACTTCAAATGACCCCCACATTCATTATTTTCAGAATTAGCAACGTTCTTAATCTACATGTATACTGGTGAATCCAGTTATGGGACACTAAATTTCACATTCAGTAATTTTGTCAACATATTTCAGCTATTTACAATCATGAAAACTAACTGAAATGTTTTCATATCTCATCATCATTGCAAACACTCTATATTTGCCACAATCGTCATGCTGTCCGGTAATTTGATTTTCACTATAATTGTTTGTCTTGATAGAAGTTCTTCTTACATTAAACTGCAAAAGTAGCTTTTCTTGATAGGACTGCTAATTATTAAAACAAAATGATATTTACTTAGTTCACATTTTAAATCTAAACAGTTATGAAATATATTTCTAATTTCTCTGTGCTCATTATGTAATGACTGAACAATTCTCTTAATTTCATGCACACCCTGTTAAACATAGAAATGTATGTTTGCTTTATTATACACTATAGGAGGTGAAATTGTACAGAAATGTACGAGAGAGAGAAAAGTATGACAACATGGCGGAACTATTTGCAGTGATCAATACTTTGGAATGGTTGGAGAAGGCGCACATAAGAGATGCAGTTCCTGCAAAAGAGTAAGTATAGAATTGCTTGCAAAAATATAAAGAGATAAATAAATTATACAATTTTGCTGTCAAAATGCATTTTTCGATAGAGAAGCAATTTGTTGTTTTATTGATATATTTGATTTCTCATAAAGCGGTGAATGTATATGCCATTGCCTTAGGATTACGAAAACAAATTCAACATCTTTTTTTCATTGTTCGGTGCAAACATTCAACAAACCACATACTGGGGAGACATTGTTCACTCATATTAATTACATTCATTTTAATTTATCCATGTCTAGTTTGATTAACAAGTCCTCACGTTTTAATGATAATTTGCATTTATTTGCTTCTGAACGATTTACAACCAAAACGTAATTTGTATTCCCATATTATACTTACTGCATCTTTTTTTTCTTGTGACTATTTCCAATATGCTTCCACCTCTAGCTTATTTTGTTAATTATTTTTCTTGTGCTATGCTATTCTCTGTTATTTTCCAGCTCTTATTCTTTAATTTTGATTTGCGTTTGCACTGGCGCCTTGAGAACTGAATCTTAGTGGATTTGGCGATCCCAACTCAAGCTGTGCTTTCAGGGTACTCGCCTCCTTTAATTTTTTCACTTGTTATTTTGTATTGATTATGTATAAGAAAAAGGAAAAATAAATTCAATTCAATTCAATTCAGTATTGTAAGTGACAAGTAATAATGATATTATCATTATTATTATTATTATGATATTATTATTATTCAGCGTAATGTTTAAATTTCTTTTCCTACAGGTACACGGGTTCATGTTCCAAGCTTCTAATGCAGTACAAGGCAGCTTTCAGGCATGTCAAGGGGGAGTTCACGTCAGTAGAAGACTTCATGAAGAAATACAGAGTAAGTCAATTGATGACACACTTAGGGGGTGTTGTACAAAATCAACTGTCAAATCAAGTGCAACTTTGCACATTGTAATGCGCATTTTCATTCGCGTACGGTATGCGCATTTAAGAAGACGCGCATAAACAATGATGTTGATTGGCGCGTTCTGATCAACTGCAAATTGCGATCAGGGGGTGTTGCTATAAAAGTTGCCATCAGTTGCAAGTGCCAATCGAAATAATCAAAACAATTCCTGTCAATAGGGCAGACATTGCTCGAATAACAATGCGCATTCCAATTTGCGACTGATTTGCAGTTGATTTGCGTTTAATTGCAACTTTGTAGCAACACCTCCTTAGTGTTACATCAAGGACCAGTTGCTCATAATTTCCTTCTTCTCTTTCTTCCCTTTTCTCTCTCTCTCCCTCTCTCCTATAGTAAGTCAATCAAAATGAAGAGCAGCTTCGACTGATTAATTTTGTCGAATAAAGTAAGTACTGTGAGCACAGTAATAAAAGAAGCAGGCTGTGATGAACATTAGATGGAGGACATGGATGGGCTAGTATTAGGGTACCAGTGATAAAGTTCAGTGGACCATTACTGATGGAGTACAAATGTGTTCATTTTCTATCACTCTTTAAAATGTGATAGATATTCCAACTATTCCATTCAACGGTAAAGAGTTATGAATTCATAATAAAGTCAAATCTGCTCTAGCGACCACCTGTTTCTAATGACCTACAGTGTACTGTCCATAAAGACCACCTTCCATGACTCCCTAGTTAGCAATTGACATGTACAGGTAAATGAACCTGTCAATTGAGACCACCTGCTACATTAAAGACCACTTTTTCTGTCCCCCTTAGGTGGTCATTATAGACAGGTTTTTACTCTATTCATGTACATGATTTTCTTTTGACAAGTTTGCTAAACATGTCCAAAATGTCTGTTTTTTGTT
>BQKZ01002097.1:9237-19375 GCA_036244855.1 Temnopleurus reevesii
ATACATTTCTTCTCACAATTATAACACATCTACTGTGGGTTTTTACTTTAGGCGAACATAAAACAAACACAATCACAAATACACAGACACTACATCGAAAATACATATAAAATCGTTCCATAAAGCTTGATATTATGACAATTGCTTGGTGTTACCATTAAATGCAAAGTAAAATGCATGAGTATATAAATGAGGTATGTAACAAAGTTTCCAAGTGTACAGGTGTATTATGTACATTAAGATTTTTGTCTTTGTATTACACTATGTGATTGCAACTCCACATCTGAACTCCTGTAATAATTTCTTGGGCTTTTTCAACCTATTATTCAATGTTAAGAGTATTTCGTTTGCAAAAAAAAATAAATTCTTATTGTCTTTCATGCCAATTTCCTTATATCTATACATCACCTACTAGTATATTTATCGATTTCACCAAACCTTTGATTTAAGTAATTTAAATGTTTATTTCAAATACTGGTAGTTTGATGTATTTGATTTCTAAGACTGCTGCACACCTACCTCTCACTCGAAAATTTAATTTGATATGTGAAATAGTTTCTTGTGAAATACGGAATTCTTTTAATTTTCATTTACCTTTTTACAGGACAAATGTTGGTACAAATTTGTTTTTATAGAGATTCAAAGGTTAGAAATTCTCTTTCCAAAGAATAAAAATCAAGTCCATCCATTGATATTTTAACCAAAAAAATTGAAGAAATTAATTTTACAAAATTATGTGTAATTTCCTCGCGCTTTCATCATCTTTTAATGTTTTATGTAGTATGGGTTTAAGGTTTGTTAGGTTTCTTCAATTTTTGTTTGTACTCATATGTATAAATATTCTAATCTGTACTTTTATATTCCTACTTTTATGTCACGTTTCTTGTTTAATGTTTTATGTATATTTTGTGGCAGCATCACAATAGACTCTGTTCTTCTTAGCTGTCTCATCATTCGATTACATTTGTATATTCTACCTTTCGCGTGAATTTTGTTTGTGTGTTTGATTTTTGTTTTTGAATGGAATAAATACGAATTAAATTGAATCGAGTTTTGATTCTAGTCGAATAGCTCCAGATGACGTCCCAATGGCATGCACACAAGAGACATACCGTATGACAGAACAATATCACACTTAGACTTTTCTTAAATTCTTGCGATCTGTGAATTTAATCGAGCTGAGACTGTACTATTCACATAATAANAAGCAAACTCTTGCCTCTCCTTATGTAATCTTGAAACTTATATATTTGTCAAAAGTCATCGAAAAAATGTGGCGGAGGTGGTGGTATATATATTTGTAGTGGTACAAGTTATATTCGTCGTTTGGATGTAGACATTAATACATGTTTTCTAGAAAGTATATATATTGAAATAAAGAATCATAATTGTTCTGTACTAATTTAGCGGAGGTGGTGGTATATATATTTGGTAAGGGTATGAAATATATTCGTCGTTAGGATGTAGATATTAATACATGTTTATTGAAATAAAGAATCATAATTGTTCTGTACTAATTTGGTGGAGGTGGTGGTATACATATTTGTAGGGGTATGAATTATATTCGTCGTTTGGATGTAGATATTAATACATGTTTATTGAAATAAAGAATCATAATTGTTCTGTACTAATTTGGCGGAGGTTGTGGTATACATATTTGTAGGGGTATGAATTATATTTGTCGTTTGGATGAAGATATTAATACATGTTTATTTAAATAAAGAATCATAATTGTTCTGTACTAATTTGGCGAAGGTGGTGGTTTACATATTTGTAGGGGTACGAATTATATTTGTCGTTTGGATGAAGATATTAATACATGTTTTCTTGAAAGTATAAATATTGGAATAAAAAATCATAATTGTTCTGTACTAATTTGTGTAAACATATTTTCTGATGAGCAGATCATTTTCTCTCCACAGTCAATGAATTACTTGATGGTATAAATAGGGAAAGACTTGTTTTGTATATGTTGGGTGATTTTAATTTTAATTTGTTAAATTTGGGAAATGTTAAATCAGTAACTGACTTTTTTGGAATTGTTATTGATTCATTCAAGTCGAAGGTAATCCTATCAGATATATCCGATTCTTATCCAGTCTATGCTATTTCTGATAATGATTTAAAGGGGGACTACACTCAGACATTAAATTGTTATCATTAACTGGAGAAAAATAAGATGAACAACTGTGAAAATTTGAGCAAAATCGGATAATCCACTCAAAAGTTATGAATTTTCAAAGTTTTGATTTACACCCCTCATGGGCTCCTTAAATTGCCAAACGTACATGCACAAAATGGCTGCCAACATGGAGAACTCTCCATTCGCTTTGTACACAAAAATCACATTTTCCACTTTTTCCTGAAAAGTAGACAACATTTTGTTTCTTCGATTAAATATATCATAGCCACATCAATTCTGCAAGCACGGGGTTGATTCCTCATTTGAAATATGATATTGATCCATTTTCAATAAATTTATATGCAAAGCGAATGAAGAGTTCTCCATGTATGACATCACAGATTATGTTAATTAGCTATACGCATATTAATTCAAAGATGCCCAGCACATGTGGAAATGATAACTTTGCAAATCCATAACTTCTGAACAGATAATCCAATTTTGCTCACAGTTTGTTCATCTGATTTTCCTTCATTTACTAACAATACATTATTGTATGGGTGTACTTCCCCTTTAACTACTTCAAATACTCGCAAAAAGTAAAGGGAGACGGAAAATAAACGAGGAGAGTTTCATTTTTTTTCGATTGTTACAATCGACTCAATGGCCAATCGATAGTATAATAATGTTCGTGTTAATACAAGTTTTTTATTATTCTACTCATTGTTTTTTTTTAATATATATGATGTTTGCTTTCCTGTCAGATCCACNAAAAACAAAACATCTATTTGTGTTCACCAGTATGCAGACAATACAAGCACACTACATTAGGCCAATTGAGGCAAATCGTGTCAAGCAAGCCCAATAAAATCCATTTTCTATAGTAGAAACAGACAAAAATTCAAAATATCATATCAATTACAAACCTTATATTACTAATATATTCACTCTATCTTTATTTTTTTCTCATGATGTTATATTGTTTGTCAAATAGATTTTTACTTGTAATTAATATTGAGATCAATGGATCAAGAACGAAATGGCTGCCCCTTGAAAAACAATGGCAGACGATACCATATGTTAACATTTCGCGAAATTCAATATTTTCTGAAGTTCTTCATTCAGACCAATAGGTACAGACATGTTAAACGGTTACTATAAGTGAATATTACCTAATGGGTAACATTCTTCTTTAATTAAAAAAAGCTCCAATCACAGAGAAGCCCCGACTTAGCGCGAATCAACACGACTCTTTATTCTGGGGCAATTAATTATCATCTGAAAAAGTGGCGTGTTCAATCGTGTTTGCTGGGTCTCCTGTGACTGGACGCCTTCTGCAGTAGACGAGGTGTTATGACTACGGCTGCATCATTATTGTGAAATACATGAATAATATCAGATCGCTTAAAAATACGACATGGCAAATCAATAAAAATAAAGCTTTTGAAAATTAGCATGAATGATAAAATAAATTATATTGATAAATACATTGCTCAAAATATGACATGATAAGACAAAAAAAAACTGGGTGGATTCGGTTTTATAGTTTCAGATTCGATCCACGAAATTTTCACATATACGGCTTCATAAAACCAAATCCGCCGTAAACACTGGTGCATGTCTTGCATTATTTGATTCATTCTGGAACAGTGTACTGATGATGCATTATCATCAGCAATGAATGGTATTCATTAATCCGATCAACCAGCAGCTCTGGTATCTGAGTTCAATTGAAACTATTTCATTATGAGCTTTAATTTGTTCCAATCCTTTTTAGCATAGCAAGATGTATTGTAAAACGATGAATGCAATCTACTCGATAGCCCTTCAATAGTTACTCAAGGACTGAGAGGACTTATGAATATGCATTATGTTAATTTTGGGGGAAGTTTTGAGAGCTGAAATCATTAATAAACATTTTACTTTTCTCTCTCCCGAGAGCGAGCGCTATGTCAATCATATCCAACAAGCACGGAAACTCTTCAAGTTCACGGTGCTTGTAATCAGCACATCACGGTATTCGATGTTCAAAGACGAAAACAACCCCTTTATTTTTATCTGCGAATGTCACTCACAATACTAGGTAAGACACCCCTCTTTTGTTTAATAGTCCAAAGATTAAACATAATATGTATGACAACTATCGAATAGTTGCAGAATAAAATTTTCCCTGATTTTTATTCTAGGCTTTGCTCTTAATTAGGTAGAATAAAATATGGTTACATGCTTCATGTAAAATGCTATCACTAATTTTGTCAAACTTAATAAAAATCGATAGAAATTAGGCACGTAAAATTGTGTATTCTTTGAACACGGTTTACAATCATAGAAATGTTCTAAATCTATGACAAGTGGATATAAACATGATAAACTAATGTGTTTGAGCTTTGAAAACGGAGTGTTTCCCCAAAAACGTATTGTATTGAGTTAGTGTGTCTATTGTAATTCACTCATATTCTTCTTTTTCTTAGAAAATAATTAGCTTTTTTGCATGAAAATAAGCAATAAATCACTGCATATTTATTTTACTGGGCAACTCTAGGGTTTATTTTCTCAATTCATATTGAGAAATAATAATGATTTAGTAAATGTGATTCTTATGGAAATATATTATTGTTATTGTCATTTTAAAAATGATCTTCTGAAACCTACGAAATAAAATAAGATTATGATTTGCCCCTAATCCCACTGAATAAGGACTTTCAAATGCCATTGAGCAACGACTTATCACATTTCATTTCGCGTACCATAAATTGAATGAAAATAAAAATGAGTAAGCTTGCTAAATCATGAGACAGCTTTCGATGTGCCGTAACTCGATGTCAATGAACTTGTCCATGACACAACTAGAATGACAGAAAAGCGGATAAGTATGCAATGGGTGCTTTTATCCTCAACAGGGTAGCTAGGACCCTTTCGTGCAATTGGGCCCATGATTTTGGAGAGACAGTTGAAGAGCAATTGTCATTACAATTCGCAACTCTCAGTGATATTACCAAGTAGTATTATTTATATCCTTGTTATTTAGCAGGGTATATATGCTCAGCACACACATTGATTGTGCTTAATAAAACATCAACTAATCAGACACAACGATATGGGTATCATATAGATTGCTTCCCTTGTCAATAGTTATTACCATAACCTATATGAATTTTCTACTTTCAAACTATCGCGTGCGTAACCCAAGCTTCGGACAGGATTTTGAGTCTTTTGCTTGGATATTTCCGTGTTTGAGATTTCCATAGATCGTCATGTTATCATGGTTATAAAGGTTCGGGCACACCAAACACGGCACGGCATCACGGCACGGTATTCACGTGATGTCTCCCCTGTGATTGTCCAATCCTGAAGCATCCTTTGCGCGGAGGAGCGCGTAGTTCAGATTCTAAACGATTTTTTGAAAGCGCTGTATCCTCCCGATCCATCTCTTTTCTTTTCATTGCTGCCAGTCCGAAAGAGGGCGCGACCCCGAGAAATCACGGGCAACGAAAAACGGTTTCTCAGACCTAACATTCTGGCCTTCTGTATGAAGATATGATCACGCCATCTACCGGTTGTACTCGCTGGGGCAGAGCAAATATGAAACCGTTCAGAATCTGAACTAAGGAGCGCACTGACCAATAACAACCAATATAGCGTGTAAATACCGTGCCGTTATGCCGTGCCGTGTTTAGTGTGCCCGGGCCTTATAAAGTCGTGAAGACGATACTAACTTCACCGGATGCGCTTCCCGGTTTGGTAAATATTTCCTGAACAATTGGTCTAGGGTTCCTAACTAGGAATTTTGTCGAGAGATTGGTCATATTTAAGTACGAGGAAACAAGGGAAGCACACGCAAAAACGAATACTGGAATTCATACATTGTTACCTTGGAGCTTGTAAGAAACAGTTGACATTGGATGTTTACATGAGCAAACAAACCGGAAGATGCTTCCTTCCTTTATGTGTTTTATGATTTCATTGTCATTTCAGCGGCCATTGCAACATCAACCTTGATCATATAACTCAATTTACCGATATCGCTTGAAAGAGAATACACATACACTATAGTTTAAGAGATCATATTGTTTATCAAATCATTTCTTTTTCGGACTCAGCTTACGGAGTAACACCGGAAAGGAGTATTTGAGTTGAGCCGCATCTTTAACAAGCCTATGGATAGTCTACATATATTATTTTGATGATCTGTTATTAACAGGAATATCAATTACGGTTATTCATTGGTAAAGACGGTACTCCGAAATTTTATCCCCGCTTGGAACGGTTTGCAATGAATAGATTCTGAGAGGAAATAGACATGTGCCAAACAAGGATTTAGTTCATTGGTAAAAGGATACTTCTCACATTTGGAAGGAACCACGAGGAAGAAATGGCGTTCCCCGGAGACATCATACCCAGTAGTTTGAAGAATGTCCCTTTTCAACAAACGTTCGTCATTCTTATATTGGTTTCTGCATGTTACGGTGAGTTGTGTGCTTTTGTATCACCTACCTACCCACCTACCTACCTACCTACCAGGTCGGCTAAACTGCCGAGACCTAGTATGGATCCTCCATTTACTCCTGTCCATCATGATATTTTACAGTTCGTCTGTGCCAACTGGATCAGATCATAAAATCAAAGAATTTGTCTGCCCCAGAATATCTTGCTTTGATTATCAAGGCAAACAAAAGAGACGAACAGACAAAAGACTGGTTGAAATCAAATTTTACCGTACATATTACTAAAGTTTGGAATAACTGTTGGCAATTTTTGTATGCCCGTCTGTGCAATATGCACGCAATGTATCATATATTGTTTTGCCCCCCCCCCCTATACTTAATAACATGTTACCATCGTTTATTGCACATGATGTAGATTCCTTCATTGATTGATATTGTTTAAATAATCACAAAAATATTGTTGAAAACAATGATTCGATGGGTAGATATATAAATAAACGATGAGTATAATTATATTTAAAAACGTATTTCACGTTCCATTCACTTTTTCAGATGAGCTATGGGAATTAGTCGATGAAGAGAAATGATTTTGAGTTTTAGGGTATATAAAATGGATGACATATGATAAGTCGAGAAGTTATACGGCCATGTCCTATAAACTTGCCAATAAACTACTTAATAGTAGTAGATTTGGCGCCTTTTTATGAGTATGTAAAATCACTGTTGAAATCGTTTTGGTAATAAAGCACCTTGCAAAACTGGGAGCATACTTTTGGTTGCATTATATTTCACAATTTCCTCAGTGTGAAATATGGTACAAAATGTTTTGAAAAGCGCAGCAGCTGTGGGATTCGAACCCACGACATTCCAAACCAAACGCTTTTCCGACTGTTAGTGGTCTGACAGCCTCAGACTGATGGATTATTTCATAAGACATCAAACACAGACTGTCCATCGTCCTCCAATTGAAAATAAAAATTAGTATCCGCGTGAGGCTAACAAACCGGAAGAGGCTTCCTTCCTTTATGTGTTTTATGATTTCATTGTCATTTCAGCGGCCATTGCAACATCAACCTTGATCATATAACTCAATTTACCGACATCGCTTGAAAGAGAATACACATACACAATAGTTTAAGAGATCATATTGTTTATTAAATCATTTCTTTTTCGGACTCAGCTTACAGAGGAACGCTGAAAAGGAGTATTTGAGTTGAGCCGCATCTTTAACAAGCCTATGGACATGATGGATAGTTTACATATGTACATATGATTCGATTGATAGATATCATATCAATAAACGATGAGTATAATTATATTAAAATACGTATTTCATGTTCCATTCACGTTTGCAAATTAGCTAATAATTATATGAATTAGTCAAAGAAGAGAAATGATTTCGACCTTTAGCGTATATAAATATCGATGAGATAATAAGTCTATAAGTGCATATACTACATTATACGTGTCCAATAAACTTGCCAATTGACTACTTAATAGTACTAGATTCGGCGCTTTATTATGAGTATGTAAATTCACTGTTGAAATCGTTTTGGTAATATCACCCAAATGAGTATACCGTAACTCTCTTATTTATCGTACGATCTACTTTACTATTCGTTATCATTTCATCTGATTTTTCTGCTTTCATCAATGTAAAATTTGTTTCGGGGCAGACACGGACTATAAAAATATGTTAAGCATTGACTTTCGTAATATCTTATTTATTTATTTATTTTCCACACATGGGCTGGAACACACTCCTCAGCCATAAGGCTGTTCTTCTGAGGGGTCCAGAACAAGTTTGGACTAATGTACAACTAGTGTGTATATCGTTTCTTTTACTTACATTGAAAGAGGAAAGGGTATATATAATACTATTTTTTTCTTTATAAACGGTAGCCGATGTGTCAGAAAATAAATAAATGTTCAACTTTCTTAGTTTCAATAATCGGAACAAAATAAAGATCCCTTCACGCTGCTACTCGATAATCCGAAAATGAAAAAAAAACGGTAACGATTTGTGGTGATATTCCAAATATTCATCATTCAAGAGGTTCTGGAAATTTCGGCAATGAAATAGGGTCAATGCTAAGAAATAAGGGAATAGTGACTGGTACAATAGCATCAACATTGAGATATGCACTGAAGGCCCGAGCACATGCCGTAAGGCCCGGGCACAAAAAATGTCTCCTCTGTGATTGGCTAATTGTTGAACATCCTTTGCGAGGAACAGCGCGCTAGCCAATAACAACCAAGATACTGCGTAAATACTGTGCCGTGCTTGGTGTGCTAGGTCCTTTGGGGTGAAGACATGTACCCTGGTATGCTAATCTCCAGTCTAAAGGTACATAGCTACACCATTGAATAAATGTGCTGCTATTGTCCCGTCGGCTTCATCAGTAGGAGGTGAACAAACTGCATTCTAATTTCTTAGTGTGTACGCTAAATCGAGCATTAAAGGATTCAAAGTATATTTTATTTGGTTCCCTACTTGAAAAGTTCGATAATCTGAAAAATTGAAATAAAAAAAATATTTTGTCATTTCTAAAACAAAATAATCTTTGATCGTCTGACAAATAAAGATATGGTTTACTCTTCCGAAAGTACAATCGAAATATAATTGGGTTAGCATTTGACATCGTTAGGTATTTCAAAACCATATCAAACTCGTTATTTCATTTTTGGTAGACGTACCTACAGAATAACACCCATTTTTGGTGTAAAAATCAAACATCGGAACGCTTTCTTCTAGGATTTGGGAACCCACGAATCTCAATTTTGTTCTCGGAATAATGAATCTTTTCTTTCCTTCGGATCGGTAAACTTATCCAGAACTATCGAAACCCCACGGGGATCCTTTAATGCCCCTTTAGGGTGTCGCAAATTCGGGATAAAGAACCTTCAGGATAACGAAGTGTGACCATAAAAACACCTTTTTTGGCAGAAGGATTTTCATTCCACTCTCCTTTGAAATTTACAGAATACCCTTTCCTTTTTAATAGCGACTCGGGATGTTTATAAATGTAAGGTTCTTCCTATCTAAATAGATTTTCTAGAAGGTCTTTGTCCCATCCCAATTGGCGAGCCAATATAGTGTTTTGTATGTACACATGTCTCTATGTATTTTGTCATGTGCATGATTATATTCCTTTTTATGTTATCCCTCTATCGTTGAATATGCAGAGAGAGAAGAAGTTGATTGTTCTTACATCGCGAACTGAACATGTGATATTATTATAATAATCAAGGGTTTTGAACATAAAAGCGGTGTCAACGTTTGATCATTTTAGACCATGGGCCAAGGCATGGTTTAGGGCTTATTTCTTGAATTCTTTGTTCCCACCCTGGCAAGTACCTAGAAATAAGCCAGATGTGTTGGAAATATGTATCTTAATCAGAAATGATGTGTTCCCAACTCTGAAATTTTTGCGTTTATGAATATCCACAGAAAACAAAGAAAAAGTAAAGAAATGGCTGCTATGGGCAATTTCCCTTAGATGAGTGACAGTAATTTGGGTACAATGTACAAAATATTGCTCCTACAGACTTAAAATGATATTCTAGGATG
>BQKZ01002097.1:19583-30214 GCA_036244855.1 Temnopleurus reevesii
CCCCCCCCCCCCCCACCCTTCACCATCCCCATAAGCCGTTGAAATGATATACATGTAGGATATGTTAATCTGATGAATTCATGCAGATATAAATACATGTCCAATGAAATCCCCAAATAAAAAAAATCTTATATGCATCCCTACCTTATACATTGATCTAATTTGCTTATCATTTATTATTTACCTGGGGACTGGGGGACCCTACATTTTTTAGTTCTGAAAACCTTTTAAAACAGAGCCCCTACACTTTTCAACATGTTCTTGTCCTTTTTCTCTCTTGATTATAATAGGTCTACCCCCCCCCCCCCACCGATCATGGATTTAACTTCTTTCTCTTCCATGCCCCACTCTCTCTGTCACCCATATCCCCCACACATACACGAACATACACCCTCTCTCTCTCTCTTCAAAATACATTATGATATTTACAAAATCTCTCCTCTTTTCTCCCCTGCCCATTTTTTGCATCATCTTTTAATATTATATCTCTGTATTTCCTCACCCTTTACATATCATCATCTTCCTCTTTGTATTTCCCTTCAACCTCTTCTCATTTATCCATCAATTAAACATATGTACTCCTGCTTCTGTCTCACAAGACTCACATCAACTTCTGGCTCATTACTACAGTACTTCATCTTCCCTTGCTCCATATCACTTCTCTTCCCGTCTCCACTCATTCAAAATCATCTTCAATTTCTTCATGTCCCCCCTCCGCATGCTCTTTGCCCCTCTCTCTTTTCCTCTGGTCTATACTTTGCATCATAATATTCAAATTTCATTGTATTCTCACTCGCTTCTCCTCAAACACTGATCACATTCAATTTTTTCTTCCTCATATCCCTCTTTTCCAGTCATTGCTCAATTTCTGAACTCACTTGAAAAAAAAATGATAACACAAGTTGTCAATTCTGTGTATTTGGACTTCCCATTTTTATTTCAATGAATAATCAACACATTTCCCCACAAAATATTAAGAGTAATAATCAGAATGAATCTACTTTTGCTTCTAACCAGCAATTGTGCAAGGCATGTGAATTAGAAATAAAAATCATAGAATCCCTGATGCATAGTATAAAAGGAATTCTTGAAGGTCAATGGATTTTACTATAGAATAAAAGGTTTAAACACAAACAGTTTTGTTTTTGCTCCTGTATTAAAATCTTTTTTTTTTCATTCACAGCTATAGTACTTAAAACAGTGAGAATTAAAGAAAATATGACCCCTTGGATCTTTATATCCTTGTGGTTCAACTTATAGTGATTATCATAATAACAATAAGAAAATAGATTAGATACATATGAAGATCAGGGCGACGAACCCTATTTTATTATTATATTTTTTAATACGTGGCACTCATTGGTCAATCAAACCATTCTCTTTTTCATCATGGCCTTATAATGACACAAGTAAGATTAATGTTGCTGATATTATTATAATGATAATTCAGTGGAAACTTGGTATAAGGAGGTGCTTGGGCCCATAAAAAATACCCTGTGATACCAGTAATTTCTTTATAGCGGAGTGAAAAAATCAATAAGATCTATAATCTCTTGAATATCAGGAAATTCCTTATATCAGATCTCTTTATACAGAGTTTCCACTGTGTTGATTAAGAAAAATAGTAATTTGGATAATACTAACATCTCAAAGAAAGTCGTCCCCAATTCCATTCTTCAGCTTTTTTTTATAGAAAAAATGAAATGAAATCTACGGCTGTTTTCGGCTGTCAAATTCCGATGCATATTCTTCTTTTGTCATCAAAAGTGGCATGGGTTTGTATCTGCACATCAGTTAATGCATGAATATATAGATGCACTTTGTCAATTGCTTGATGGACTTCTTCCAGTATAGATTGTTCCCTCTTTAAATCAGGCATTCATATATTTAAGGATCTTTTTATCTATAGGGAAAATTTTCATTGTTTCTTATGCTAATTGAGAAAATAAGTTTCATATCATACAATTTTTGCATGAACTTTGCACTATACACTCTTTTTTTCAAATCTGGCATCTACCGGGAACAAGCTACAGATCGGCAGTTTGTATAGGAATAGAATGTATTCTAACAGATATTCGAAGTTGGGAAGGTCCTCCTCAAGCAAGAGCAAATACCTAATTTTAAGGGTACTATGTGCTACGTCATCGGTTGATAAATGGGTGGTGAGCTGCATGTGTTGTAGTTGGCTCCATGATTAATAGCTGTGTTTCCATTGGTACCTTGCTGGTGTCGTGGTCTGTAAAAAAAGAAATAAAAGAAAAAGGAAAATAGGAAAATCATAAGTGGAAGTTACATCTTGGCATAACAATCGAATCAAGGTACAGGGTTTTATACCAATGAATGAAAAACAAAATCTAAATTTATGATAGCAGCCAGGGATGTAACAATTCTGAACTCACTTTATTCAAACTCAAACTACATCCATTAATTCTTTAATCATCATTAAACTATTCAATGGAACAAGAGATAATTATGCACTGCCATGTTGCTGATGATTTACTTCCAATAGCACAGAAAAGGGATTTACATGTAGTATATGCAAGGTCAATCTCTCTTTTTTAATATATATTATTTGAATTATTTGAGAATCAATATATTCTGCACTACATGCAGCTATGGAGTAAAATTTTCCTCGCAGTATGATGTTATCTCTCAACTGTCGCCCTAGCTTTCTTTCTTTACTGCCTGTTTACACTGGTTTAGTCCTTGCTGGGGAACGAAAGGAAGCCACTGGTATTGACTTGAAGTTGTACACGAAATCTACGATCTACACGCACAGAGCAATGCGAAACAATGTCAGTGACAGGTATATCCCCAGTTTCCTTAATTAATTCAATAGCCAAATTTTAGAAAAAGTACAAACAAAAGGAAGTGGTCAGTCTTGTAGTTGTACAAAGTTTAACTAGTTACAAGTTGACTGTTACTGTTACAGTACAAAAAATGCCTGCATCTGCATGCCTGATTCAACTCAACAGTCAGCTTAGCCTGGCGCTGCACGCTGGCTGCAATGTAAATCAATAAAATCCCATCATTTCATGGTTGGGTATAAAGAGCAGTATCCCAGATTAAACTTAATATGGTCAATGACATGTAGGATAACTTTTTTTGGCACATATTAAAATTGTCAAAGCTAAGATTTTCAAAAGCATATTCTCAAAACATTACACAAATAACCACATGTGGGACTGCATATGTGATCACAGTCTCTTTGTGAGGAGGCCGAGAACCAAAACCCGAATAAAACATCATTATTTATCCCCAAAGCTCGTGAAATACATTTAAATGAATAATAATGCTCACCTTGTTGATGCCTTGTGATTCTTGTTGTCATCTCAATCTTGATTGTTTAAAAATGTTGCATTTAGCAAGCAAGATCAATCCAGAAAAGTTGCAAGAGTAGGTGCTCAGAGACAATGAACAAAGACAGTCTGTGATTGGTCAATCACATCCAGCTCACCAGTCAGTGCTAAAACACCTTCTCTGATTGGTTAGATAAGTAGCATTCCAGGCACCCTCATTCTTGGGAACCTGTCTGTATTTTGACAACTTTATTTCACTTTTTTTGAAAATATGCACAATTTTCAGAGGTGGGAACAACAAACACTGTTCTCAGTAACAACATCCTGAACTATTTATGACCCATCAAAGTACTTGCCAGGGGGGAGACCACGGAAGTGAAAAATAAGAGGGCTGGGCCCATGGTTTATTTGGATTTGATTTGATTTGATACATTTATTTAAACACGGTTAAAAACCCAATTCAGCACATGCTGTTTTTCAATGGGGCCGTGCAGTAAAAATACATTCAATTACAATGGATACGTCATGTACATTATACATTAGAAATACATGTAACAAACATAAGGATTCAAAATGAATGGATGATGTCGACTTTTAATAACTCCGACCTTCCTTCCCCTTGATAATTTGTTTAATACTGATACATTGATAAGTGATAAATCATATATCCAGTGTCTCTATCAAAGATTGGTCAGTACTTTTTTCATCGACATAGATTAACTTTAGGTTCACTAAAGCACCTTGCAAAACTGGGAGCATACTTTTTGTTGCATTATATTTTACAATTTCCTCAGTGTGAAATATGGTACAACATGTTTTGAAAAGCACGGCAGCTGTGGGATTCGAACCTACGACATTCCAAACCAAACGCTCTCCCGACTGTCAGGGGGCTGACAGACTCAGACTGATGGATTATTTCATAAGACATCAAACACAGACTGTCCATCGTCCTCAAATTGAAAATAAAAATTAGTATTCGCGTGAGGCTAACGAAATATCCAATGCCCTAATGCCCATCGGTAAAACAACGGAGATAGCTTAGTCGGTAGATCGTCTGGCTTGGAATAATGCGATCCTCCATGGCGAAGATTTGAACCCGCATTTTCATTTTTTGTGTGTATATGTTTTGTGAATTATTGTACCTTTATGAAAAAAAAAGTTGCACTATGGCGCACTCAAAGTAGCTTGCAAGCTCAAAGATTCAAAATTTCACTTCACTTTCATTCTTGAGTTTGGGTATGTCGGATGGTTTTCTTTACATATTGTGAACTGTACCGTGTAAACTAGAACAATGGCTGTTCTCGACAATCTGCAAACTTGCACTTCGTCGGCGGGCTGATAAAACCCCGTATCTCAAAAATGGAAGTATTGGAGAGAGTCCTAAAACGTGGCTGCCTTAACCATGTTAACACTATAAGGGCCCGGGCACACCAAACACGGCACGGCATAACGGCACGGTTTATACGCAGTATCTTGGTTGTTATTGGTCAGTGCACTCCTCCGCGCAGAGGATGTTCAACAATTGGCCAATCACAGGGGCGACATCGCGTAAAAACAGTGTCGTGATGCCGTTGCAGTGTTTGGTGTGTCCGGACCTTAAAGGACTGTGTACTATGTCACAGACACTTAGTAATGTTTCATTGAAGCCTGAAATTTACACAGGACAAAGTGATTCACCCACGGTACAAGGTTATTATTTTTTTTTAAAGCCATTTTCACAAAAAAGTGAGATACGAGGTTTTATCAGCCCACCAACGACTTGGTTTGTCCGATATACCGACAACAATCAAAACAAGCTGGTTAGAAATATTGTAGTTCGATAGATTCAAAATATATTACCATGTAAAAAATACATTCTTGGTGGACAATAGGATGATTTGACATTCAGAATGAAAATTCAACGTATGAAACTATTTTTTCTTATTAAAACAAAGGGCATGTAACAAAAAAAATGTAATCGAACTTACGATGAATGTTATTCGTATATGGCAAAACTTGTACCGTAGAGATATGATTAATTTTCAGTCGTATCTCTTTTGTGTTACAGGCCCCTGATGGGTTTCGATATCATCACAAGTGCCAGTACCTCAGTTTACTTTAGAATTCATATTGCTGGTGTTATATTTATGGAAATATTACTTTCTAGAGCCTTTAACGTAAAAGAGATACGATTAAACTTGCAATTAATTGTATCTCTTTGGTACACATTTTGCCAAACACTTACGATAAATATTTATTGTAAGTTTAATTGCATCTTTTATGTTACAGGCCCCTAATGATATTATTTACATACTTTATTGAAATGCATATCAAAACAAACACGCTTTTGACGTATTCAATTTTGAAGATAAGTATAATGTTCGAGGAAGTAGATTATTATTTTTGTTTTCAAAGCAATTATTCAAAGTCAAAGTTATATATATGTCATTGCCCATCTTCCAAAAATATATTATATTGGAATACCATTTTTATGCATAATAAATTGAATGTGATATAACGCTCAGATCTCTTTGAGAACACAGATTATGAGAGAAAAAATAGAGATAAGTTAATGTGAGGACATAATGTTTAATTCACACAACGAAACGTTTATAAAGCGGATTGTGTCGGTTAAGTAAGTGATATTCAAATTTNGAAGTTGATTGTTCTTACATCGCGAACTGAACATGTGATATTATTATAATAATCAAGGGTTTTGAACATAAAAGCGGTGTCAACGTTTGATCATTTGGATTTGATTTGATTTGATACATTTATTTAAACACGGTTAAAAACCCAATTCAGCACATGCTGTTTTTCAATGGGGCCGTACAGTAAAAATACATTCAATTACAATGGATACGTCATGTACATTATACATTAAAAATACATGTAATAAACATAAGGATTCAAAATGAATGGATGATGTCGACTTTTAATAACTCCGACCTTCCTTCCCCTTGATAATTTGTTTAATACTGATACATTGATAAGTGATAAATCATATATCCAGTGTCTCTATCAAAGATTGGTCAGTACTTTTTTTCATCGACATAGATTAACTTTGGGTTCACTAAAGCACCTTGCAAAACTGGGAGCATACTTTTGGTTGTATTATATTTTACAATTTCCTCAGTGTGAAATATGGTACAACATGTTTTGAAAAGCACGGCAGCTGTGGGATTCGAACCTACGACATTCCAAACCAAACGCTCTCCCGACTGTCAGGGGGCTGACAGACTCAGACTGATGGATTATTTCATAAGACATCAAACACAGACTGTCCATCGTCCTCAAATTGAAAATAAAAATTAGTATTCGCGTGAGACTAACGAAATATCTAATGCCCTAATGCCCATCGGTAAAACAACGGAGATAGCTTAGTCGGTAGATCGTCTGGCTTGGAATAATGCGATCCTCCATGGCGAAGATTTGAACCCGCATTTTCATTTTTTGTGTGTGTACATGTTTTGTGAATTATTGTACATTTATGAAAAAAAAGTTGCACTATGGCGCACTCAAACTAGCTTGCAAGCTCAAAGATTCAAAATTTCACTTCACTTTCATTCTTGAGTTTGGGTATGTCGGATGGTTTTCTTTACATATTGTGAATTGTATCATGTAAACTAAAACAATGGCTGTTCTCGACAATCTGCAAACTTGCACTTCGTCGGCGGGCGGATAAAACCCCGTATCTCAAAAATGGAAGTATTGGAGAGAGTCCTAAAACATGGCTGCCTTAACCATGTTAACACTATAAGGGCCCGGGCACACCAAACACGACACGGCATAACGGCACGGTTTATACGCAGTATCTTGGTTGTTATTGGTCAGTGCACTCCTCCGCGCAGAGGATGTTCAACAATTGGCCAATCACAGGGGCGACATCGCGTAAAAACAGTGTCGTGATGCCGTTGCAGTGTTTGGTGTGTCCGGACCTTAAAGGACTGTGTACTATGTCACAGACACTTAGTAATGTTTCATTGAAGCCTGAAATTTACACAGGACAAAGTGATTCACCCACGGTACAAGGTTATTATTTTTTTTTAAAGCCATTTTCACAAAAAAGTGAGATACGAGGTTTTATCAGCCCACCAACGACTTGGTTTGTCCGATATACCGACAACAATCAAAACAAGCTGGTTAGAAATATTGTAGTACGATAGATTCAAAATATATTACCATGTAAAAAATACATTCTTGGTGGACAATAGGATGATTTGACATTCAGAAAGAAAATTCAACGTATGAAACTATTTTTTCTTATTAAAACAAAGGGCATGTAACAAAAAAAAATGTAATCGAACTTACGATGAATGTTATTCGTATATGGCAAAACTTGTACCGTAGAGATATGATTAATTTTCAGTCGTATCTCTTTTGTGTTACAGGCCCCTGATGGGTTTCGATATCATCACAAGTGCCAGTACCTCAGTTTACTTTAAAATTCATATTGCTGGTGTTATATTTATGGAAATATTACTTTCTAGAGCCTTTAACGTAAAAGAGATTCGATTAAACTTGCAATTAATTGTATCTCTTTGGTACACATTTTGCCAAACACTTACGATAAATATTTATTGTAAGTTTAATTGCATCTTTTATGTTACAGGCCCCTAATGATATTATTTACATACTTTATTGAAATGCATATCAAAACAAACACGCTTTTGACGTATTCAATTTTGAAGATAAGTATAATGTTCGAGGAAGTAGATTATTATTTTTGTTTTCAAAGCAATTATTCAAAGTCAAAGTTATATATATGTCATTGCCCATCTTCCAAAAATATATTATATTGGAATACCATTTTTATGCATAATAAATTGAATGTGATATAACGCTCAGATCTCTTTGAGAACACAGATTATGAGAGAAAAAATAGAGATAAGTTAATGTGAGGACATAATGTTTAATTCACACAACGAAACGTTTATAAAGCGGATTGTGTCGGTTAAGTAAGTGATATTCAAATTTAGTGGAAGTGATAAATTACCTACAACGTCACAAGATACTTTAAAGCAGGTGAAAATGAAATTGTTAAAAAAGTTTAGCCGAAATAAAATGGATACCAAACAAACACTTACAAAAATGATCGTAAGTGCAGAAACTGTTTCTCAAGGATAGTTGCAGTAAGAAGACACTAATGTCAGTAAATGGGACCATCAATTGTTTCATTAATTATCTCCATGTAACGCTATACCGTAATTGGTTGTGTCTTAATTAATTGTTTCCTTCATCTATTCAACTATATTGCTAATCGTACATTTTTCCCTCACCATTTGATTTTATTTCGTAAATTAATTAAATGTAATTCGCACTGAAAACGAAGTTACAGTCCAACATGTCCAAGGCGATATAGTCCCGAGTGGATGCACGATTAGCAATGTAGACTAGAAAAGTTAAATTTATATTTATTTGTTTATAGTATGTAATGTCAAGCTGATATAAAGATGATTGCTTGAATAACAAAGTGCTTACTAATATTAATGGACTAATCTTGTGTAAAACTCATCTCACACCAAATTAACCCTAATTTGGTTGGGTCGGGGAGACTCCAAGGGCCGTCCCCTCTAAGAATTTTACGAGGGAATGTCTGATTACGCAATTCACTGACAGCATATCTTCTTACAACTTTTGAATGGGCGAAATGTCTTTACCCACACCCATGGTGAAGAATTCATCATGTTCATTATGGAGATTATGCATTTGTTCAGTAGATATAATCACTGCTCAATGAAATATAAAGTGGTTTATAGGCCGACCAAATTGCGTACAAAAGCTATACAACCACTAGCATAACGATTGTTCATTTGAGACAAGTCATTTGAAGAAATTATGCAACCACTATGACCAATATTTACGTTTTATAGAACTTAAACCTTTAAAAATAAATGCCTGTAATCTATAATTGACAAGTTATTCGAAACGTGAATTTAGATATTTTGAACGAAAAGGGCGACTGTTCATTAAAATTAGCTGGTCGACAGTATTTCCATGGTAAATCCCAAATCATCCAAATTCGCAAATAGACCCACCTCTTATCAAACTAAAATTGTTATTTGTTTACACACATGTACATTTATTTACAAAATTTGATGCAATATTACTGGACCTTAGAGAAGAGCAGCATTATATAATTTATTCTAATAATGTTGATTGGGCAGTCTTAGCTAATCCTAGTTTTGTAATGATTTATACGCATGCAATCGTTCAATTGAGCTTCTGTACCACTCATTATGTCTTGTAAATAGGGTTTATTGTTTTATCGTTAGCAAAACAGTACAATACAATGGTGTCATGACAATTGATATGCAGTCGGTCATACAATTCACAAGGTACTGTTACAAAAATGTTAACATATATATGTATGTGTTCGCGGACAGACTTTCTACTGGTATACAAGGCCATTTTTTTAATACGAAAGGAGTACTATACCAAGCATGTCGTATGAAGTCTATTGGAAATTTGTTGTTGATTATTGTCGTTAAATTGTCAGCAATTGAATCAAGACATGGATTCAATACCCACAAATGCCGCAGGTTTTTGGACATGATTCCTGTTTAGATGGTGCACTATTGTACCCTTCCATAATTTGGTAACATTGAACCCCAGTAGGTGCTCCCTGTGCATGTAACATTCTTGCGTACATTACAATGCGCAAAGTTGCCCCTTTTTCTTAATTTCCATGAACACCAAAATAATTTTAAATAATACAATCCAAAATTATTTCCCCCTATAACTTTGATTTATTTCAACTGTTAATTAGATTTAAAAAAATGAAATATCGTGTTTTTTTTCATCAGGGTTTCTGTCATCCCAAACATCTCATCACTCACACACTTTCCTCCCTGAAAGACTCTGCTTTTATGATGCAAATTGTATGCATATCGCTAAAACAACGGTTGTTCTTGACAACCCGAAGGTTTGTCCGAGGCTTGCCCGACATAGCAACAAGTAATGTATGCAAACTGGATTACAAGTATTGTAGTCGTATTGTTATCAATCGGTCAAAGGAATACCATGTTACTACGTCCGTAAGCAAGAAAAGCACATAAATTTGAATATACACCATGTATTAGTAAACCAGCCTATTACGTTTGCAGCATTTCCGATTACCCCGTCTCATCCTCTACATGCAATCCGAGGTGTAACATTTCGTTTCTTCTTTTGCTCATCCGCATATCACAACGTTATTTTCATTTCCACTCTCAGGTTGTTTCATTTTGGTTATTCCCTTCCTTGTTTGTTGGAAAATTTCTCAGAATTCCTTTTCTGCGATTAATTATGAGGGATTTTTTGTGTGATACAAGTTATCAATTCAAGGGAACCACGATCCACATGCCTAAGCTT
>BQKZ01002097.1:38799-61487 GCA_036244855.1 Temnopleurus reevesii
ATTGATTTGGCTTGAATAGGGTCCAAGTAAGCAAAAAATAATGGGGTTCAAATTTTCCGACCCCTCGACCCCCTCGTGGGGGGGGTCCACTTTGGCGCCATATTTACTGTATTAAAGCCAATGGAGGAAATAACGTGTTTATAACACTATTTCTAAGAATTATTGTGCCAATTTCAGTAAAAAGCTATCCAAGATGTACAGCAATGAATATATAATGATATTTTGTATCTGGAATAATTTTTTCTTTCACTATATAAGGGCAGACATAACGGAAATTTGTTAAAAATGCCAAATTATCACAAAAACATTGATTTTCGGGGTTTTCTGCATGTCTTTTTAGAAAAAAAGTGATGGATACGTCATTAAAACATCAAATTTATACAGGGCTAGGATGTAGTAACAGCCTAAATGCTATTTATATGATTATTCTTGGTTTTTAGATATAAAAACTACCCCTTTTCATGGGTTTTATTGAATGAAGGCATCATTTCAGCAATAGAGGGCGCCATTTCTTAAAGCAATATAATAGCATAAAAACGCCCATAAATGTTTATTTTTTTATCACTTTGACTGTAAAACGTACTTCCTTGAAAATGCAAAACCCTTCCCAGGTAAATTGCACCCAGATAGAGAATGTTTTGATGACACCCCCTCGCCCTCCCGAAAACCAGCTCAGTTCGGCTATGATATTGTGAAGAAAAACAAACTCAACAGATTTGTTCACAAATCAATATTTTTCAGAATCTCTGTGTGAAGTAAAGAATCATCATGATCAGTCAACTAATTTCCTTCTTAAAAAAACAACTAAACGCTATAAAAAGAAAAAAGCAAACTATGATATATTGTTGTGGTTACAATGGACACTGTAATACAAATCTATATTGGGGGTGGGGGGGGTGTTCAATGTCACCTTTCATAATGAAATCCCTTGAAATATGAAACATTTGTAAAGTTTTGGAGAAGTTTTAAAATTTCAGGGATTGATTTCTGTTAACTGTATTATTCCTTGACAGTGAGAATAGTTATTTGAACACTTTCAGTTAAGCTAACTCTTACACCAGNATTCTAATTGTCTGTTTAATTCATGGCTTGATTTAAGAAAATAATCTCCCTCGTTACAAGAAAAACTGCTGAACCGAAAAAAAGAGTAATTCATTTTACGTGTTCTATACTTAGTGGTTTCCAATCTTGGCTGGACCTTTTAACCCATTCAGGAAAGGAATTATTTAAGAAAATATTCGATCACTATTCCTTTCCTACCGTATTCTCTTTCTAGAACGTTCCAATTAAATGTTATGTTACCAAATTGAATCTGCTACATGAGGAAGCGTGTTGCAAGTTAATAACAGGTACCAATTTGCGTGGACAAAAGTGATTTTCAAATGATGTCTGCATTTCCAATTAAAGGATTAACGACCATTTTTGGTGATTATTTTCATTAAAAAATAGTTCATTGCGTCCAACGGCAAACGATGAGAGAATAAAAATGGTCAGATCTAGTGTATGATTTTTTTTTTCAATCTCTTTCTGCTCATGTATTTGGTATATTTCTAGAGCACTACATCAAATTTTTTGAACCAAAACTTCAAACGTATTGCTCAGAAAGGGTTAAAACTTACTGTGCCCGTAAAGTTATAGTGAACAGGACTCGTAAAAATCTATAGTATATGTTAATGGTTTCCAGGTCAGTTATTGGGGCCTGTAACATAGATATTTTCAATCAATATCAATCGCAAGTCTATGGGAAATCATGTACAAAAGTTTACGATTAATCGGAAACTGATTAAATATCTTTTATGTCTATGGGAAATCATGTACAAAAGTTTACGATTAATCGCAAACTGATTAAATATCTTTTATGTCTATGGGAAATCATATACAAAAGTTTTCGATTAATCGCAAACTGATTAAATATCTTTTATGTTAAGAGTTTCAGTAAATAAATACTTGATTAGTATGGAGTGATTTCACATTATCTTTACTGGAACTGTAAAACTATACAGGACTAGTAAAATTATACCGGGCTTCTCTGGTTTCCAGTTAAGCTTTGCTGGACCTGTAAAAATATATACTGGCCTCATGAGATTATACACATGATACAGGGCTAGTAGGAGTGATAGTATTGGTTTACGGTTTTTTTTATAGACCAGTTTGAAATATCCTGGAACAGTCAATTCTACTGAAACTTGTAACATGTTATTATTCTTACTGATTTTTTCTTGGGGGTTTCTTGTCTGTACTGGGTATCACATACGACAGACAGGAGACTGGATATATTTCATTCCAATTTTGCACACATTCTTGTATTTATCTGTTTATGCTCGTAACGATTTGTCACTACCTCAACGCATTATATCCACCATGATCACGATAATGTACAATTCCTCTCAGGTAGGAATTAGTACTGTCATTTCACCTCGTTCTATGTTCCACTTTTAGCCACAATTATCCCAGAAATGCGAACTGTTACTGCACATGTTGGTGAGAACGTAACACTAGCAGTAGGTGGACTTTCATCGGAGAAGTCTTACAGATGGAGACTTAATGAAACTATTAGAACGTCTGAAAAGAAAAATGTTGTGCTACTGCAGGATGTAACCATCGACAAGGCTGGCGCATATAAATGTTTTAAAGCGAATTACAGATGGGACCCCGCAGAACAAGCAATTATTCTCCTTCATGTCATTAGTAAGTACTCGCCTACATTTTCTTTTACCAGATTTTGCTCGTTTTGATAATCACAAGGGCATTGGTGACATCCTAGCTCAAGCCCATCTAGTTTAAATCTTGTAGGACTGTCAGGTTCCAACTAATATGTAAATGGGATGTTCAAACTTTCGGCAGCATCAAGGACTCCCTTTACTATGTAGTTTATCTGCGTCATTGTGGCTCAAGCCCATCTGGTTTAAAATTTTTAAAGGAGAGTCTACCAATAAAATAATAATTTGTTAGCAGAAGCAGAAAAAATTGGCGGGCAGAACAAGACAAATTTGAGGAAAATCGGACAATTGATAACAAGGTTATGAATTTTTAAAGATTTGGAAAAACAGGCAAATCAATGCAAATTTCTTAAGATGTTGCCAATTTGATGTCGTCACGGGTGCATAACTCACCATTCATCGTATTTGTATTTATGGAACAAAATTCATCGTTTTTTACAAAAAGACACAACATTTGTATCAATGTAAACATGCAAATATGGGAGCTAAATATCTATCATGATGATATACTACAGTTAAACTTTTGAGGAAACCATATTTGAGGGAAAAAGTAACATTCTATTACATTGATATCAAAATCATAAATAGGCAGTTGTGCACCTATGACGTCATCGGTTGCCAATTTGTCTACATATTCAAACATTCATAACTTCCTTATAAGTTGTCCGATTTCATTAAAACTTTATTTGAAGGGGCGCATTCCAATTGTTTGAAAGATGGACAGTGCGATGTTGATAAAGGTGGAGTATCTGTCTGCCATTGGCATATGTGCGAATGTTGCAGCGATTCCCTTCTAACTGGATTTCCTGTTGGCCTTTGGAGGAGAAGTTTGTGAAGGGGCACCTACTAATGAACCTTTTGAATGGGTGGGCAGTGCGAGTGGATACAGGGGTGTATCTGTCCACAAATACGTGCGAATGCTTCAAAGACTTCCTCCTAACTGGACGTCCTTTTTGCCGTTTGGGAGACGCCTGTGAAAGGACGCAACCTACTTGTCTGAATAATGGAAAGTATCAAGTGGAGGGAGGGGGGGGGGGTCTATTTGCCCTTCTGGATTTAGTTGGACTGCGCGCGAATTCGTAAATATTGTAATATGGAGCACCTGTAAGAATTTTGTTCATATTTCTTTTCTCAAATTGTTATTATTCTTTTCTAACAGGATATTTCTTTTCTCAAATTGTTATTATTCTTTTCTAACAGGATGTCCTGCAGGTCTTTGGGGAGAAGACTGTGAGGAAACGTGTCCTGATTGCCTGAACGGTGGACAGTGTGATGTGAACACAGGGGAGTGTGTATGCCGTCCAGGATTCAATGGAACTACGTGTCAACTTCGTAAGTCCCATGTTTATGAGTTGTTGCTTGAACCTTCGGCTGTTAAAGGTCACGTTTTGGTAAAGAGAGTATTTTTCCCCAGAAATATATCTACAAATTTAAATAAAAGGAAAGATAGTATTATTGATATATTGCACTGAAAATTGTTTTCCCGAATAGGAACTCCACAATGTTCCATAATTATTCTATTGTATAGTTTCAAAAAGTAGTTTTGGTTTGTAAAGATTGCTTTCAATTTACCTGGGGTAAAATTAAATCAAATCAAAATAACTTTCTCCGACGTGATAGGAATTGATATGTAAAGGGTTAGAGGCAACTTGACTCTTTGTTCTCGACCAACTCACGGAGCGTATCTCTGACTTACGTTCCGCGTGTGACATTTTAATGCATGTGCGTTCCATGATCTACCTGTCCCATTTGTTTTACTTCGTAATAGTCACATGATGAGAATTGTTAAGGTTTTAAAATTCAATATCTTGGAAACTAAATAACTTTTCTAACGTCATGGGCTGTTTGGAGAATTGAGTTGAATATATATGAAGCTTCGTGGTGTAATGGATCTGGCCCTTTTAACCAGATGGCAGCGGCTTGAGCCGCACCAATGGCGTTAATTTCCTTCAGCAAGAATTGTATTCATGAAGCTGCACTCCACCTAGGTGTGATCTGGGACCGGTAGGAGACAGCAACACACTGTCTGATGATGTGAGTGCCTATTTGGCTGCCTTGATGATAGGCTTGAATTGCTATCCAGTGACCGGTTAATAAAAGTCAAATGTCAATTGTCTAAAAGTTCACCGCGTTTAAAAGAAATACACTTTACAGGTTTTGCGAATTATGAAATCATGTAATTTTCTCACATCCTTTTTTTTATTTAATCCAGTTCTCGGGAGCAACCGTTTTGGCCAGGACGGTAGTCACATTTGCCACCCTCCAGTCACTGATGTCGGTCAGGGATGTAGGGGTAAACTCTTCTGTCTACCAGACCCATACGGATGCACCTGTGCTGCTGGTTACAGGGGACTTGATTGCAATACAGGTAATTGATTGCATTGAATTGAATAAGGTCTACTTGATAAGAATATGTACAAAAGAGCAGCCCCATGNTGGGAAGGGTTTTGCATTTTTAAATAAGTATGCTTTACAGTCAAAGTGATAAGAAATAAACATTTATGGGCGTTTTAATGCTATTATATTGCCTTAGGAAATGGCGCCCTCTATAGCTGAAATGATGCCTTCATTCAAGAAAACCCTTGAAAAGGGGTAGTTTTTATATCTAAAAACCAAGAATAATCATATAAATAGTATTTAGATTCTTGCTACATCCTATCACTGTCTAATTTTGATGTTTTAAAGACGTATTCATCACGTTTCTTCTGAAAAGACATGCAGAAAAACCCCAAAATTAATGTTTTTTGTGATAATTTGGCATTTTTAACAATTTTCCGTTAAGTCTGCCCCTATATAGTGGACGAAAAATTATTCCAGATAAAGATATCATCATATATTTGTTGCTGTACATCTTGGATAGCTTTTTACGGAAATTGGCACAAAAATTCCAAGAAATGGTATTGATAACACGTTATTTCCCCCATTGGCTTTCATACAGTAAATATGGCGCCAAAGTCAACCCCCCACGAGGGGGTCGAGGGGTCGGAAAATTTGAACCCCATTATTTTTAGCTTATTTGGACGCTATTCAAGCCAAATCAATCATAAAATCAATTTTGGCACCAAAGTCCTACGGGATGACACACCATACCGCACTATAAAGGTGGAGTATCTGTCCGCCATTGGCATGGGCGAATGCTTCAACACCTTCCTCCTGTCATTTTGGCCTTTTGGGAGATTCCTGGGGAGGGACGCAACCTACTTGTCTGAATAGTGGAAAGTATGAATTGAACGGGGAGTATATTTGCCCTTCTGGATTCAATTGGACTGCGCGCGAATTTGTAAATATTGTGATATGGAGCACCTGTAAGAATTTTGTTCATATTGTATTCCTAAAATTGTTATTATTCTTTTCTAACAGGATGTCCTGCAGGTCTTTGGGGAGAAGAATGTGGGGAAACTTGTCCTGATTGCCTGAACGGTGGACAGTGTGATGTGAACACAGGGGAGTGTGTATGCCGTCCAGGATTCAATGGAACTACGTGTGAACTTCGTAAGTCCCATGTTTATGAGTTGTTGCTTGAACCTTCGGCTGTTAAAGGTCACGTTTTGGTAAAGAGAGTATTTTTCCCCAGAAATATATCTACAAATTTAAATAAAAGGAAAGATAGTATTATTGATATATTGCACTGAAAATTGTTTTCCCGAATAGGAACTCCACAATGTTCCATAATTATTCTATTGTATAGTTTCAAAAAGTAGTTTTGGTTTGTAAAGATTGCTTTCAATTTACCTGGGGTAAAATTAAATCAAATCAAAATAACTTTCTCCGACGTGATAGGAATTGATATGTAAAGGGTTAGAGGCAACTTGACTCTTTGTTCTCGACCAACTCACGGAGCGTATCTCTGACTTACGTTCCGCGTGTGACATTTTAATGCATGTGCGTTCCATGATCTACCTGTCCCATTTGTTTTACTTCGTAATAGTCACATGATGAGAATTGTTAAGGTTTTAAAATTCAATATCTTGGAAACTAAATAACTTTTCTAACGTCATGGGCTGTTTGGAGAATTGAGTTGAATATATATGAAGCTTCGTGGTGTAATGGATCTGGCCCTTTTAACCAGATGGCAGCGGCTTGAGCCGCACCAATGGCGTTAATTTCCTTCAGCAAGAATTGTATTCATAAAGCTGCACTCCACCTAGGTGTGATCTGGGACCGGTAGGAGACAGCAACACACTGTCTGNGCATTGGTGACATCCTAGCTCAAGCCCATCTAGTTTAAATCTTGTAGGACTGTCAGGTTCCAACTAATATGTAAATGGGATGTTCAAACTTTCGGCAGCATCAAGGACTCCCTTTACTATGTAGTTTATCTGCGTCATTGTGGCTCAAGCCCATCTGGTTTAAAATTTTTAAAGGAGAGTCTACCAATAAAATAATAATTTGTTAGCAGAAGCAGAAAAAATTGGCGGGCAGAACAAGACAAATTTGAGGAAAATCGGACAATTGATAACAAGGTTATGAATTTTTAAAGATTTGGAAAAACAGGCAAATCAATGCAAATTTCTTAAGATGTTGCCAATTTGATGTCGTCACGGGTGCATAACTCACCATTCATCGTATTTGTATTTATGGAACAAAATTCATCGTTTTTTACAAAAAGACACAACATTTGTATCAATGTAAACATGCAAATATGGGAGCTAAATATCTATCATGATGATATACTACAGTTAAACTTTTGAGGAAACCATATTTGAGGGAAAAAGTAACATTCTATTACATTGATATCAAAATCATAAATAGGCAGTTGTGCACCTATGACGTCATCGGTTGCCAATTTGTCTACATATTCAAACATTCATAACTTCCTTATAAGTTGTCCGATTTCATTAAAACTTTATTTGAAGGGGCGCATTCCAATTGTTTGAAAGATGGACAGTGCGATGTTGATAAAGGTGGAGTATCTGTCTGCCATTGGCATATGTGCGAATGTTGCAGCGATTCCCTTCTAACTGGATTTCCTGTTGGCCTTTGGAGGAGAAGTTTGTGAAGGGGCACCTACTAATGAACCTTTTGAATGGGTGGGCAGTGCGAGTGGATACAGGGGTGTATCTGTCCACAAATACGTGCGAATGCTTCAAAGACTTCCTCCTAACTGGACGTCCTTTTTGCCGTTTGGGAGACGCCTGTGAAAGGACGCAACCTACTTGTCTGAATAATGGAAAGTATCAAGTGGAGGGAGGGGGGGGGGGTCTATTTGCCCTTCTGGATTTAGTTGGACTGCGCGCGAATTCGTAAATATTGTAATATGGAGCACCTGTAAGAATTTTGTTCATATTTCTTTTCTCAAATTGTTATTATTCTTTTCTAACAGGATATTTCTTTTCTCAAATTGTTATTATTCTTTTCTAACAGGATGTCCTGCAGGTCTTTGGGGAGAAGACTGTGAGGAAACGTGTCCTGATTGCCTGAACGGTGGACAGTGTGATGTGAACACAGGGGAGTGTGTATGCCGTCCAGGATTCAATGGAACTACGTGTCAACTTCGTAAGTCCCATGTTTATGAGTTGTTGCTTGAACCTTCGGCTGTTAAAGGTCACGTTTTGGTAAAGAGAGTATTTTTCCCCAGAAATATATCTACAAATTTAAATAAAAGGAAAGATAGTATTATTGATATATTGCACTGAAAATTGTTTTCCCGAATAGGAACTCCACAATGTTCCATAATTATTCTATTGTATAGTTTCAAAAAGTAGTTTTGGTTTGTAAAGATTGCTTTCAATTTACCTGGGGTAAAATTAAATCAAATCAAAATAACTTTCTCCGACGTGATAGGAATTGATATGTAAAGGGTTAGAGGCAACTTGACTCTTTGTTCTCGACCAACTCACGGAGCGTATCTCTGACTTACGTTCCGCGTGTGACATTTTAATGCATGTGCGTTCCATGATCTACCTGTCCCATTTGTTTTACTTCGTAATAGTCACATGATGAGAATTGTTAAGGTTTTAAAATTCAATATCTTGGAAACTAAATAACTTTTCTAACGTCATGGGCTGTTTGGAGAATTGAGTTGAATATATATGAAGCTTCGTGGTGTAATGGATCTGGCCCTTTTAACCAGATGGCAGCGGCTTGAGCCGCACCAATGGCGTTAATTTCCTTCAGCAAGAATTGTATTCATAAAGCTGCACTCCACCTAGGTGTGATCTGGGACCGGTAGGAGACAGCAACACACTGTCTCATGATGTGAGTGCCTATTTGGCTGCCTTGATGATAGGCTTGAATTGCTATCCAGTGACCGTGTAATAAAAGTCAAATGTCAATTGTCTAAAAGTTCACCGCGTTTAAAAGAAATACACTTTACAGGTTTTGCGAATTATGAAATCATGTAATTTTCTCACATCCTTTTTTTTATTTAATCCAGTTCTCGGGAGCAACCGTTTTGGCCAGGACGGTAGTCACACTTGCCACCCTCCAGTCACTGATGTCGGTCAGGGATGTAGGGGTAAACTGTTCTGTCTACCAGACCCATACGGATGCACCTGTGCTGCTGGTTACAGGGGACTTGATTGCAATACAGGTAATTGATTGCATTGAATTGAATAAGGTCTACTTGATAAGAATATGTACAAAAGAGCAGCCCCATGGCTGCAACAAATCGAATTCATAATATAATACACTGTCGGTCATAAATTTGGAATATTTTTTTCACCAAATTTTCAATGCACAATTATTACAACATGATTTGAATATGGCATTTACGGTGCATGATATACATTTTGCTTTATCATTCTGCCTTTTACACATGCTTGACAGTGATATTTTACAAGTTTATGTCCTAAGCGATGGATGTCATGATCATAGAATCATAATGATGGCAGTGTTGCAACTCACATTTATGATTGAAATTAGCAATCATGATACATGGGCAACAATAAATAAAATATAGCAGCAAAATAGTGTACATTTTTTATTATACAATTATGTGTTGGATATTAATAAGTTTTACTCACTTTTACTCTTATGTCTACCATTTGTGCCTCAAGAATGCGATCCTGGTACTTATGGAGCTGATTGTCTGCAAGAGTGTCGCTGTACTGAACAGAACAACTGTAAGCGGGATACAGGAGAGTGCACTGGTGGGACTGGATGTCAAGAAGGTTGGACAGGTATCAACTGTCAGGGTAAGTGCAAGCATCCTTCTACCTCCAGACTGTCTTTCTTTTTTTCCCATTTGGTATGAAGTTCATTCTCGATACGAAAGAGTTTTTTGCAGATCCGCATTCCATGTATTGAACTGTGCGGAGAAAATTGGATAGCATTACAAAGGAGAATTGCATAATGCGTTCGACTTAATTTTGTTCGGAAATATGTTATATTGTGTTGTAACTATTAGCATTTTATTGTGAAAAGAATCATCGGAGAAGAGTGTAACTGACTTCAAGCGTAATTAATAAGCTGTGCTTTCCTTTTCACCTAAAGCATGGTGTCCTGAGTAAACATTTGTTATTGAACACCCTGTAGATTACCGAATTGAATCCCGAGACATTCTACATACACATATAATATAATGTATTATAAATGATATTGATGCATGTTCAAAACATGCATAACGTGCTTATAAAAATGAACATGAAAATCTGTCTGAGGCAAGATAATCCAATTATATTCCTTATGATATAAAGTATATAGGAAAAGGAAATTATAAACACGATATTTCACATACTTAGAATACACCCTTACGATTGGTCTAAAGTTTATAATCACGTGATACTTTGTATTTTCCCATCCATCATCTGAGATCCGGGGAGTGTTTCATCAAGATTTGTCGCAGCGACAAGGGGTCATTTTCCGACAGTTCCCATAGCAACTGTCAGCGATAGCGCTTTTCATCCAATCACAATCAAGGAATTTGTTAGCACTGACTAATTGTCTCTGCGACAAATCTTAATGAAACACCCTCCAGAAGTTCGTTATACCCTCCACGTGCAGCATCCCAAATGCATCTAGTTTTCTAATACCTATTTAGAACAACCTACAAGAAATGCGTACCCGTAATCATGGGGATTTTAGAGGTAGGGAAATAGACAGAATAATGTTTGTGGTGCCTTTGAATGGATCAGTGCTGCATGTTGATGATATTTCTATTATTTACCCCGTTCATTTACAGTTCAGACTCCCGATACTCCCAGCAGTGATACGGGTAAGTCTGATGTCCATGGTGAGAATTAAGATCAAATTGACTTTCCTTCTTCATAACTGCTTGTGGCCGAAATAACGAACTAAACTTTTAGTCGAATGGATTTATAATTTACGTACCATTCCTACAACGGACACAGGAAGGGTTTATTCCCTCTGTCAGTTTCAGAGTTCAATTATTTCATGGTTTGAATTTTAGATATTTCTCCTAGCATAACACTGTTATATTAAATCATGCACAGTATGTGTATGCATGCGTGTGTATGTAAGTGTGCGCATGTATATTTGAGAATTTCAATTATCTATTCATTCCTTTAAAGGGAAACCGACTTCTGGAATTATCGTGCTCTCATTGAATGAAAAAAAATCAAATGGACAAACTCTGAAAATTTGAGCAAATTCGGACAACCCGTTCAAAAGTTGTGAATTTTCAAAGTCACAGAGATTTTACGATCCTTACCGGTCATGGGGATCCGTGCGATCGGCAAATTCGACGGAATCTGTGACGTCATGTCGGACAACTCCTTATTCACTCTGTACACATAATTTCACATTCTCTCCTTTTTTTCGGAAAAGTCAACAAAATGCCAATTTTCGTTGGGGTATAGCATTTCTGTATTGATTCTGCATGTATTTTGAGAAGAATGATGTTGGAACCATACTCTAATTTTGCATTAATCCATATTTTTTTAAATTCTATATACAAAATGAATGAGGAGTTGTCCGACATGACGTCACTGATTCAGTCACTGTTGCCAGTCGCACGGATCCCCATGAGCGGCAGTGATCGTCAAATCTCCGTGAATTTGAAAATTCATAACTTTTGAACGGGTTATCCAATTTTGCTCAAATTTTCACAGTTTGTTCATCTAATTATTCTTCATTCAGTGAGAACACGAGAATTCCAGGGGTTGGTTCCCCTTTAATTCTTAATTTACTGTTGGGTTTATAAAGGTGTAACAAATTTATTAATACCATTTAAGAGAGTTAGGCCTAAGTAATTATCTTGAGTACAAAAAGAGGAAGTGTATTATGAATGTTCACAAGTGGATGTGTTTTGCAGTGTGCTTGATTTCTTTGATCCTGTTAATCTTTTCTTTTACCCTCCAAAATTTCAGCTACATACGATGGAACTTCACCAAAATCTGTCTCTTCTACTACCCTCCCTGAGACAACTTCCTTTCCGACTGATGCTACTCTTGTTGCAAGTCAATACACAACTGCGTCTTCACCTTCTTACGTCATCGAGCGATTCAACTACACGAAGGTTAACAATGGCGTGCAAACCACATTGGTTTGCACAGTGATGGGATCACCACCACCACCGCTAGCAAACATTAGCATCACTCAAACCGACGGTGGTGATAGTGGTATCTCCTTCCTAGGTACCAATGTCACTGACTCTATCAGGAGTGTTTGGGTCAGTGCCACGGTGGCACTGGGTCAAGCGCCAATTGATTTCAGCTGTAAGGTCTTCGATCAAGACAGGGAGTACATCACAAAGAGCGTAACAGTCGATGTCTATGGTAAGTACCTTTAAACAATACTGTATTTTTTTTCAACGCGAAAATAAAATAAATCATGAATACACACAAAATTAGGTTGTAGTATATTGATTTAACATGTTATTTGTTTCCATGAAAGTGCAAGGAAATCAATCCTTATATTTATCCATATTGATTTCGTTTTAAGTTTCCATGCTTTAATATATTACACGCAATGCCAAAATAATAATTGAGCCGTCTTAGGGGAACAACCTTGTCTTTTTTGTATGAAGACGTTTGAGCAAAAACTTGTTTGGATTAAAATACGCTAGTTCTTGCTCCTTTCATTATTAATCCTTTTCGCATGAAGCAGTCATGTATCTGTTGTAATAGTGTAATTTATGATATGAAATTCATAGTAAGACTACATTGCTGGAAGTATAGGGAAATGAGGAACTTTTGCTAACTAATACGATCGAGCCCAGGGACGTGTTACATAAAGCTGATCGGAGATCTACGCGACTCTACGAACGACAAGTGACTATTTTTAAGGAGCTATTCAGCCACATGATTGATCTTTGAGTGCAGCAAAGGATCACGAGTCGTTCGTCGAGTCGTTTGTAGATGTACGAACAGATTTATGAAACACATTCCAGGTGGGTTGAAGCACGTACAACAGGAACTAAAGTAAGTCAGGTTCTAAACGAGTTTTGTGATCATGGTTTTTTTTTCCCCTCTTGCTGCCCGACCAAATGAGGGCGCTACCCTGAGAATTCATGGCGAAGAACAATTTCGGACCTATCATATGGTCACGCCATCTACCGATTGCGCTCATATAGGTTAGACCACTGGGATGCAAAGATATTATAAACCGTTCACGATTAGAACTAGAACTCAATTATCGATAATACACGTACACTTTGAGAAATTGGGGACCCAGCATAACACGTCTGTATTTGATTACGTATATCTCTCTGCACAAGTTTAGGATGATTAGGATCAATCTGGGCGGTATTTCACTAAATCGCTGTTAAAGTTACGCATGAAAGAATGGAGTACGTAGGCCTAAACAAGTGTAATATGCATAAAATTCTCGATCACTCAGCACAAGAAGTGATACCAGTCCCGAGTAGTTGTTCTTAAAGTCTTTCGTAACTTGGCCTGGTGTAACACAGTCAAGATGACTACCTCACAAGTATATCAGACCGAACATGCAATTAGGTTATTTAAACGCCTTCTCCCTTCTTCTTCTTACTTTTAGAGCCACCATATTTCCAAGATTCGGAAGCAAACATACTCATCCGAAACAGGACATCCCATTCCATCACACTAGGCTGGTCACCATGGAACGAAGTCCATGACAACGGTGATGGCCCGGTTATTGGATACAGAGTATATTACAGCTTACATGGAGATAATACCAACTTGAGAAGAGTGCAAAATGACCCCATCACAGACACAACTATCCTCATCACTGATCTAACTAGTGACACTGAGTATGATTTCAAAGTGACTGCAGTTAGGGATGGATCTTCGGGTGAAGGGACGTATAGTAATGTCATCACGGTAGCTACACTTTGCAGTGGTAAGCAGGATGAACTTTCATTGAGTTATAGCAAAAGTAATAGTAAAAGATTACACGTTTCTATACCACTTGGGGCAGAATTTTAGCCCCCCCCCCTCCCCCTTGTATGAGCTCCTATTAAAATAAGGGTTCTATAGAAAAGACAAACCATTTATCATTGCGGTAAATTTACTATAGAGCTCAATACCCACATAGAAAACCTTCTGGCAGCAATCTTGATTATTTTCTTCTATATTATCTTTTTGATTATCTATCTTAATGATTCAAATTCAAATTAAGATAATTTCATTTTTCAATTCGTTTCATAATTCAAATAATACAGTAAACCTTATTTATATAGCACATATCACTACAGAAGCAGACCACATGCGCCTTGTAATATCGTATGATCTCATTACCATGTTAGTAAAAAAAAAAAAAAAAGATTGCCTTCAATCATTTGAGAAAATTTGAATTGATGAAACCCGAATTGAACCTAGATATAATATTTAGATATACATGTATTGGTACCCTTTTTAAAATTATTGATAGACATAAATATAAAGCATATCATATTTTTTAAGCTTTCAGTTTTACACATAATTCTTTCGGCGCGGAAATCATACAGTACTAACAGAGTCAAATGATGGAATTTTATATGTTTTTGAGAAACATTACATGTGACACGAAAAAATAATTATATTGTAAATATATGTAATGAATAAATAATAGATACATAAATAACAAAATTTGATCAATAACTTGAAAGAAGTCTCTTTAATTTTCCTTTGACTTATAGCCCCCACTGCGGTACCAATCTTGGACGTGAGAGAAAGCGATGCAAATACTATCATCATAGATTGGCAGGTGAGTAATGTGGTGTACAGAGAAAACAAAAGCTCGATTCACACGGCCGCCATTTTTCGCGTCGCGACAAGAAAAGTTGCGACGAGGCCAAAAATCGCAGCTGTGTGAACCATGTAGTCACGCCATTTTAATATCGCGGCAAAAATCGTAGCAAACTGCTGTAACTCTTCGCGTCACAGCACTGATTCGCCTCGTCATTTTGGTCGTGTTAACGATTGAAGCAAATTTCGTCGCGTCAATAATTTAAAATGGCATCTTATCGCGTTTAAACACTTGCTGGCGATGTAGATTCAATTTGGTAACATAATATTTAAATAGAATGTTATGAAAAGAGGAATAACAATTTCGCTGTTGCCAATTTAGGAAAGTAATTGTGATTGAATTTATTGCAAAATAATACCTGTCCTGAATGGGTTAATATTCGTATTGAAGGATGATAGATTAACTTCACGTGTGATGGAAGAGAATTCCAGAGATGTTGCGGTTCGAACATCCATACCCAAGTTTTGAAGCTTTCCCCTCTTCTTTTATACTTCACGGGTCGCGTGGTGCCTGGCTACGTTAGTTCTATTCCTAACCCTATTCTGTCAAAATTAAAAGCAGTCTACCCAAAAATAATATTTCTTAAACAGGAGTAGAACAATTAGATGAACAGAACAAAAATATAGAAATATTCGACAACTATTAAGAAAGTTATGAATGTTTATATATTTATACAGATTGGCAGCTGATGACGTTATAGGTGCACAGCTGATCATTCATCACACTCATATTAATGTTTAGTATGCATGCGCGATGCAACCGATATATGGGCAATGTGTGGCTGTTCATAGTCTGTGTTTCGCTGTATGCGTATGAGTCACATTCACAGATATGATTATATGAAGAATGAGAATGTATTTCAAATGAAAATGATGATGGTGATGATGATAATAATCGATGATAGAGAATTGATGAATATATGCAACACCGACACAAATAAACAAATAACGATTGCTAAATAATGATTGACGAAACAAATAAAACAACCTGGAAAGGAATGGGGTTAGAAGACGAAAGGAAAGAACAAAACAAGACTACTATGACTACAATCATGCTATCATCCACGGGCAGGTTCACATATGTTTCAAATTCAACGTTTAGTGCTTAAAAGTGAAATTACAAGGTTAACCTTAGAAGTTTCACCTACAAAGGCACACTGTGCAGTATTAAAGCAACAGCGAACGTTTAATTGAATGTTCATACGTATAATGCTTGTGTCTGTATAATTTCATTATTTTTTGCACCCGTTGATGTTTTGCACCAATCTGAACGTAATAACATATTGGCTTGATTTGTTTTTTTTTAACTAACAAAATTTTAATGAGTGACAGTGTCTTGAAATTGCTCGAGCTTTTTGATTGGGTAATATAGATTATCCTTTTAATCTGGAAGTACAATTGTAACCATAACCTTTTTTAAACAATGATTTTCAATGATTTTATTTTCATTTATGTAATTTTTCCTGAAGGTACCACCGCGATATTCTTGGGGATGCAGAGAGCTCTCTGGAATAATAATCAATGTTCGAGACGTCAGAGAGAATGGTGTGACCCGAAATTTGACATACAATATTTCCCCTAATACGGCTACAATTGATGAGATCCGAGATTGCACTACATACAAAATCAACGGAGCGTTTATGAATATGCATGAGACTGGTAGCTATTCAGCCGTTCAGTTACTGAGCACGTCACGTACATGTGAGATTGATTTGATTGTTTAATATTGCATTGTATTGTATTGAACTTTATTCTCAAATCAATATTAAATACATATAACATATTACAAAATAAATCAGAATATAATACATTAAATTACATATGTAAAAAGAATTAACATTAGTAAGACAAGCTAGAAAGCCCTTTCAAAAAAATTAAAAACCAGCACTTCTCTTATTTCCAGGGGTCCAAATACATATTGAATATATCTATTCCTATTTCTTTTTAACCACAATGAGAAGACTGGGAGAGAAAAAAAAAATAGTATATGATTCCTGTTAGTTATATCAACCATTTCATTTAAGAATTATTGGAAGGTACACGTGAATGTTGAGAGTGAAGGTCCATCTACGCTGGTGGCGGACTTTCCATAAGATACCAGCTCTCTGATTGGTCAAAACCAGTGGTTGTTGGCATATTGGTCATCCCCCCACCACCCACCCCCGCTCGGAGATAGCAAAGAACCATATTTTAGATAAAAGGGGCGCCTATATTAATAAGGGGTTCAAAAATTGATAAGGAGTTCATTATCGCTGGGTGTAAAATGTCCAGAATGGGGATTTGTGTGCTTGTCATGCAGCTCCTATAGGAGTCAGGAGTAATGGGCGCACTGACGGAGGTATGGATGGAATGTAATGCCTGTCCGTTCCTAGTTCAGATTGTGAACGGTTTCATATTTGCTCTGCCCCAGTGGTATACGACCGGTAGATGGCGTGATCTATCTTTGTACAGAACGCCAGAATGTTGGGTCTGAGATTTTTTCGTCGCCCGTGAATTCTCGGGGTCGCGCCCTCTTTCGGGCTGGCAGCAATTGAAAGCAAAGAGATAGATCGGGAGGATATATAGCCCTTTAAAAAAATCGTTTAGAATCTGAACTAGTCCGTTCCTTGCGGGGCGGTCATAAAATGTATAGTTGGTCGAGCCCCCTCCCCCTTTAATTCTGAGTGCACCCATGTATTTTCTCCTATCACATTGCACAGATGATTTGTTCATGTCAGACAAATAGATTATTCACATCGTAGGATTATAATCGCAACAATGTGTGAATCTGTAGCTCTTTCACTAGGAATTAATCTTGATTGCTCTTGCACATCCAGATACAGATTTAAAACTGATTTGATAGTGTTCTGGGTTTTTATTTCACACTTTTTAGCACCAGCAAGTGTAGGAACTCTCCAGATGTCTCCTTCAACAACACAAATTGAAGTCAGCTGGGGTTCACAATCATCTTCGGCCAACTGTCCTCCAGATTACTACATCATACGCTACAGTCTCTATAAAAAGATTGCATGCTCTATGCCCGAAACGGACCAAGAAGTCTTTGAAGTCAATACTACTTCTGCACTGTACAACAATCTGGCTGGATTGGAACCTTACTCACGTTATAATATCTCAGTTATCGCTGTGAATGGCGCTGGGAAGAGTGAGCCAACGATAGGATGGACTGACACGGCAGCGGGAAGTGAGTTATGAAATTCTAGAATCATCTACATGAAACATTATTGGTGATAATCTCTTGCTAAACAAATGGGTTTGGATGATAATATGTGAAATTGGGATAGCAAGGGATTGGGGTCAATCGTTTCTTTTCAATAAGGCCCTCTTATCGGTTAAGGCTCAAAGGCTTTGGGGGAGGCGGGGATGCGCCCCATTCCGCCTGTATGAATGCTACAAATCTCTCCATGCTTGGCAACATCCTGAGGAGATGTTTGCATTCACGAATGTTTGTAATTTTGACAGATGTATTCTCCAGGACAAGAATTTTAATTCGCAAACTTGAATGTTAGATAAATGATTAAAAAATAAACACAGCTCCTAGTAATGTTTAGAAATCTTCATTAATTCCAACCTAACAACAGAATATAACACTAATTTATCTTGAACATTGAAAAAAAACACTCGCAAAAATTTGATGGATATACACTTAGTCCTGCTCCAATGAGCAAATTCGATTGACACTCACATAATCTTGATAATCGGGCGGGTCCAATACTAACAGACGCAAAGTTTATACATCATTTATGCACAAATGTTGTTCTTGACGGAACAAAACCTTGTCCGAGACTAGCCCGAGATAGCAACAAGTAATGTATGCAAACTGGATATCGATCATTGTATTTCAACTGTTACTAACCGGTAAACGGAATACTGCGTAACTGGGCATTATGAAGAAACGTATGAATTTAAATATATTAGTAAACCGGTCTAAGAGGGCAAGATATTACTTTGCAAGGTATTTAAACCATGAGTAGATTTCAAAATCTCAAGGCTTCTTTATTTTCCCTTTCTTTTTTTCACCAAATCATGATTTCAATCAATTTTTCACTCTAGGCGAAATAAGTCAAAGCTGTTTTTTTTTAGAAGAGCTAGTTTATTAATTAACACTGTGGCGTGCTTAGTCATGAGTGACGGTGTACTGACAATGACTGATGTGATGTTCGTTACATGCCTGATGGTTGATGGTCATTTACACATGACTCAACACAAACAAAACACAAGTTGATATTGCTTCAAGACACGCATTTGTTCTGTATAATAAAGAAAACTTTGGGATCCAATTCCATTATGAAAATTATGCTTTTCCACTATGGGAGCTAGTAAGATTAGTAAGTTTAAGATTGAGGGTTCTAGTTTTTGTTACATGAAAGCATTGCTAAGTGAAGCGTACACAATCTACACATTTTGCATTTTACGCACTAACCTCAACAAACAATATCAATCAAAATGTTAACAAAATTACATCATCAAAGCTACAGATATACGAAAATTAAAATAACAGTGAATTATTAGGATAACTCAAACTGAAGAAAATATCCCAAAATTATCATCAACTTAGTACAGTAGTGTCATTTTGTCGAGTTATTTTTTTTCTCAAATATCTACAATCAACAATGATTATTGAATTCCCACTCTCCTGTCCTATTTTCATGTTTTATTATGTTTGTATTTTGCATTAGAACCAGGAACTATCACCAATGTAAGGTTTATCCAGGATAGAACCACACCTACAAGTATTGCATTCGCATGGGAGCCTCTCACATGTCGAAATGTAAATGGAGAATTCTGGTACTACTACCCGAGAATCTACTTGGGTGGAGACAGGAGTAAAGTCGCAGCAGGTCAGAAATATCTGGATAACGATTTATCATACTCTTCAGTTGAGTTCAACGATCTCATGCCGTGCTCTATGTATGCGCTGAATATTCATGCAGTGGACAGCAGACGTATTCAGGGAGACACATCGTATGCTACCGGTACCACTGGAGTTACCTGTAAGTAATTATCGTATTTTCTTCTTCCAATTCACTTTACATTTCTTAATTTATTTTGTTTTGAACGAGCCTATCATGATGATATTAGTCATCACCAGAAATACCATGTTTACTCTCTTAATTGTGAAGACTTGGAAAAAAAAAACAAAAAATTGACATCAATCAAAAAAAAAATGTGAATGAATACAGGCATATTTAAAAAAAAAAATAACTAAACATCACCATTGAACGATTTGCATGGCAGTCAGAAAATTTGCATCATAAAGGAAGGGGTGTTACAATTGTTTTAATCTTAAATTGCCAGTCTTAACACAGAGTAAGGCTTGTATCAAGGATAACTACTTCGAATTCCAAATCTTGCAATATCGTTTTAAAATATAAAACTTTCTATTATAGGCAACCAAGTGTAACCCCTTACCAGACTAGACAAAATTGATTGTTTTGTTTCATTCCACTTCACTTTTCCACAGTTGATAGTGCTACTGTCGTAGCACCCTCAGGTGATAATCCTAGTCTGCTCGTTTCTTGGACTGTCCCAAAGGAATGCATCGACAATATCAATTCCTACAGATTATCATATCAACTCATCTCACACAACGCATGCCAAGATGATGCTGTGGATGCCCCTGTATCTGAACTCAACATTACTTCAAGCTCTGCAGTTTCCACCAGACTCATCAGGAACTTAGAGTTTTATGCAACATACAACATTTCCATCGTTGCCGTGATAAATGAAACAGATAGTATGCCAGATATCATAAATGGAACTACTATAGATGGAGGTGAGCATGTCAGCTACATTACTTTTGAAATAGCAGTTAATCACGTGAGAAAGCGAAAGTCAATTGCTTTCGTTGTAATATACCATACAATAAAAAACGATGAAGCTACTGCGTTCCGTTGAATTATGTAAAATGAAATGGGTAAATGTAGAACGCAAGTGAAGACATATCCCTCTAGCAACGAGGCTTAACCCTCAATTAAGAAAAAAAAGTCTCGCTACTCACCTCACTTGCGTTCTACATTTACTCATTTCATTTTTTTCTATATAAGTTTGTGCATCTTGTGTGTCCATCAAAGGAGGAATAAGAGTGACACTCAGGGCGAACCTGATGCACAAATATTTGATTAACTCAAATAATAAAAACATATGTGAATTAGAATCAATGAATACATGGAAATCTAACACGTGGTTGGTATTTAGTGTAAATTGACGAGACGTAAAGCATTACATCTATCAACGTGATCAAAATTATTTCGATGTTATGATCGAACGAATTACGCGCACAAAAATGTCTGCAGTGCAGCTGAGTTTGACAATGTTTTCTTTAGCTAGAAAAACTCGTTTAAGAAGAAGCGTTTGCATATTTGCTTGTGTGTTCCTTTTCAAACTTGCGTTGACTGAAATGAAATAAACATTGATCAAACCTATTGCAATTATTGTGTGGTTTTTTTTTTTTTTTTACAGATACACTTTTGTTGTGTAACGTGATTTTGACAATTATTCTCTTGCAGAACCAGGGCCAATTCAGTTTGTGTCTTACACGTCCACTGCTAACTCTTTGCATGTCACGTGGGAGCAGCCATCTTGTGAAAACCATCACGGTGTATTGGATGGATATCATTATCACTTAATAAAAGCTGGCATTACTATCCGGGACTCCACCTTACGCACAAGCAATGTCCAAATAGCCAATCTTGAAGCCTGTACTGACTATATCTTCCGTATTAGAGTTGTGACAGAGGACAACAGACGAAGTGAATGGTACAACCAAACTCTAACTACCAACGTATCAGGTATGCATTCTGTGCCCCCATATTGAACAGAGCTGTATATGTTTTACTCTAAGTATGTTTCGTCTGCATCATTAACTAAACATATTATACTTTGACATTGATTTTGCTCAAATTTGATAATTTCATTTCAAAATGTATGCTCACTGAATACACAAGTATTTTGATTACGCTTTTTTTTTCATCGGACGTAGTCTATTGTTAACATCCTTATTCATGCTATTATAGCAGTCTAATGTGCTATGTTTGAAATGTGATAAATAGGCTAAATAGTTAGCTTTAGAATCCGATTTACTTCTTATGTGAATAAAAGTGTACAGGGTACGGAGAATGTATAACACATTCTGCAGCAAATCAGTTATAGTGCACGTCGTGCATTATAACGTTTCATATCAGAATGGAAATGCTCGAGCGCACACATTTTCATAGTTACAAAATGTGAGCTTTTCTTGTACAGAGATGCATACAAGAATGTGATGCTATCATTTCTGTTAGCCTATTTACAATGCTCTGCAGACACTCTACCAATTCAAATTTTAAATTACCATTTTTGAAGGTTGAGGTGACAACAGTTACAAATGGTAAACCTACTGTTTCGACCAGCATGTTCGAAATGTTAATTTACCAATATTTAGGGTATTTTTACACCAGTGATGAAATAGCACAAACATAAATAACGAATAGATTTATTTCACCTTGGCCCGCACTCAAAACTACGGTCTGTATATTTGAGCTACATGTTGTGCACACAATCCATTATCATGATTATAGGTGATTATAGATCATGAACTATTTACAAACATATCTTTCTTCTCCCGATTAGCTCCGGGTATGCCAGAAATCACATCGCTTACACATCTACTGGATGACTCTGGTTCTCCCGGTCTAACGGTGATGTGGGACCCTCCTACCTCCCCTCCGTGCCTACCTACGTCTTATGAGATTGATTACTATCTGCATCAAGAGGATTCATGCAGAGATATCCCGGCAAACCTGACGATGGCGGAACAAGGTTACGTCAATGGTTCAACCTTTACCTTTGACATCCCGAACTTACTCCCTAATTCTAAATACGT
>BQKZ01002097.1:62996-98597 GCA_036244855.1 Temnopleurus reevesii
GGTTCTCCCGGTCTAACGGTGATGTGGGACCCTCCTACCTCCCCTCCGTGCATACCTACGTCTTATGAGATTGATTACTATCTGCATCAAGAGGATTTATGCAAAGACATCCCGGCAAACCTGACGATGGCGGAACAAGGTTTCGTCAATGGTTCAACTTTTTCCTTTGACATCGACAACTTACTCCCAAATTCTAAATACGTTGTGTTTGTAAGAGCGATTACCACGAGAGGATATGGCCATTCGCCTTCAATGGAAAATGTTACAAGATATTCTTGTGAGTATGCATTTCTTATATACATAATGCTCCTATAAGTTACGTCAAAGGCAAATTATGCAGAATCATTCATAAAGTATGACAGTAATGTGGTGTTATCATGCTGTAACAGCTTATCCTGTTTACCGAATTGCTCTAAATAGTTATATTAACCGTACTATTAATTCGTACATGACTTGCGACATGTAATGTAGTCATAATTTTTGTGTGACATCGAATGGCATGTCCTGTCTTAAAAAAGGAGATCACACTAACGATAGGCATTACCACCCCTCCCCATCCCTAGGAATATAAACCGCTCATGTCAGTCTAAAAATGCCGATGTAAGGATAAGGTTAATCCAGAAAACATCATAAAATTATTATAGAAATATACAATGACTCTCGAGGTTCTAGTTAAAACTATTCGCACGAATGACCATCAGAATAGTACCATCCTCCCGAGGGCCAACGGCCCGAGGGAGTGTGGTACTATTCTGATGCTCATGAGTGCGAATAGTTTTAGCCAGTACCGAGAATCAAGTCATTGTATATTACTTTTATATCCCTTCTTACAACAACAACATTAACAATAAAGTAGTCTATTGCAGCAGATTAAATAATCTTCCTTGTCTTAATGATAATTTGATAATCTGATAAATTGTTTTTCAAGTCTCTGGCTCGTCTTCTCGTTGAGCACATCATGCAAACGAAGCGCGCCAGAAGTTCCCCGTGCCGTGTAGCTGGGAAGCAGTGTCTCTCTCGCGCGCGGGCAGGTCTCTGAGTGCAGGCAGTGCGAAAAGTTTTAGCCAACAGTACCGAGAATCAAGTCATCTTATATTACTTTTATATCCCTTCTTGAAACAACAACAACAACAACAAAACAATAAAGTAGTCTATATCAGCAGATTAAATAATCTTACCTTGTCTTAATGATAATTTAATAATCTGATAAATAGTTTTTTCTAGTCTCTGGCTCGTCTTTTCGTCGAGCACATCATGTGAACAAAGCCCGCCAGAAGTTTCCCTTGCCGTGTAGCTGGGAAGCAGTGTCTCTCTCGCGCGCGGGCAGATCTCTTTTAGCCGACTGTGACGCATGCGCACGACAAAAATACTATTCCATGGTACTATTCCATGGTACTATTCAATGACAAACGGCTTTCTTGGCAAATCTATTCATTTTTTCTCGTCTGTACACTGTCAATGCAACAATCTTAGTGTAAGGGATATAAAGTGAAATGAATCAATCGAATGAATAATATGCAATGACACGCGGACATTTTGCAAAATGAAGTGTGCGGTATTCTCAACATTGAATAAACTATAATAAACCTAATTAGAAGCTAAAAAGTGTTCTCTCTCTCTCTCTCACACACACACACACACACGCACACATACACTCTCTCCCTATATACGGCGTGTAATCCCTGACAGAGTTAAAAGGGAAACCCTCCCAAGGCAATTTACTAGCTTAAATAAATCGTGCAATAAATAGAGAGTGTCATAATACAAGAAAGTATTATCAAACTATATAGTGAAAGCTACACTTCTGTTTCCAAGGAATGAAATCAGATTTTTCAGATTCAGATATTTTTTATTTTTCACTCAAATCATAACAATTACATTTTAACAAAAACTTGCATGGATATAAACGAATAAATAAAAATATATAGATTGTAAGACAAAATAACAAGTGTTAAACATTATCACATATGGTACAAATATATAAACACGTTACATTTGATATTATGTTGAGGAAAAAACAAAGGTATCCAACGAAAAGCATAGCTTGTTTGGATATGGATACCTCAAAGTAATATTAATCTTATTTCTTTCATTTTATATAGTACAAAAATAAAATATCATGTATATCGCATGTCTAATTGTGGGGAAAGAGTAAGGAGAAGCAGGAGAGAGAGAGATAGAGAGAGAGAAGGGGATACAGAATACATGTGCAAAAATGAGAAGGAGGTTGGTGCAGGCCGTTGGATTTACAAATTATATGAAGATAAAAGGTGCTTTTTTAGCTTAAATTTGAAGGTGTTAAAACTTATTGAATTTATAATGTCGCTACTTAGTGAATTCCAGTATTTTGGGCCGTAGAATGAGATAGCTTTTTGTGCGAGAACTGTCCGTGTGCGAGGAAGATGAAAGGAACGGGACTGTCGTGTAGGATAGTTATGGATGGCACTGTTTCTAGTAAACATTTCCATGAATGTACATGGAAGTTGTTGATTATTTAATTTAAACATAAATTGACCTGTATGGAAACGAAATAGATCTGACAACTTAAAGATTTTTGACTCGTAAAAGAGGGGATCAGTATGCGAGCAGTAAGGAGATATATGGATGATTCTAATAATTTTCTTTTGTAGAACAGTGACTCTATTTGTTAGGGTTTTATCTGCATTGCCCCAGGCCATTATTCCATAGTTAAGATAAGGTAGAATAAGTGAGGAGTATAGTGTTGAGAGAGTGGATTTTGGGAAAGTATATTTGATTCTATTTATAACTCCAATGTTACGTGAAATAATTTTGGATATATTTTGTATATGAACGTTCCATTTTAATTTGTCGTCAATACCGGTAGTAAGACCTAGAAACTTTGTTGATGTAACCCTTTGGAGAGAACTGTCACTCAAAATTATATTCCCTGGTACACACAAAAAACAAGAACTCACATATTTGAATAATGTGACACTATAATGACACACAGTTGAGTATTTTCATTGATATACTCACCGGTGTGTCATTATAGTGTCACTTTTTGCGACTTTACTCAGATCCATGAGTTCTTGTTTTTTTGTGTGTAGACTTAATAGAGTATTACCATGTCGTAGTAGGATTCATGGTATTACTAAATAACATGAAATTTGTCTTTGACCGCTATCATGGTCTTTATTAAAATGTAACGTGCATTATTCAGGCGTATTGTATAATCCAACTGTTTTTCTTGTTCAATATAAATAGACATATTATCATAATAATGTCATCCGGGTTACTAATATGCAGATCAGAGAATACTTCACGGGGAAAATGCAAATGGGTGCATTTTCTATTGCTTAGAAATTATTGTTTACTACTCATCATATATTGATCAAATGATTCTATTCTCATTAGTAAAACCTGTGGGATGGACTTTTCCTTTTCAATCATAGAGCCTTTTCATTTAGACATTATTCTGTATCTTCCTTTATGCAGCGCCCTCTGGACCACCAGCAAATGTCAGAATCGTCGCAACAAAGAAACGAAGTTTGCTTGTTGACTGGGATCAACCAGAATGTGGTTTTCGGAACGGACCAATTACAAGCTACAGTTTCATTCTCTTTGATTCATTTGGTAATATGAATTGGCAGTCGCTAATTCTGCAGTGTTATTTTTCACTTATTTATTTTGACTATTTCATTTATTTAATCTAACATAGNTTTTTTTTACAGATACACTTTTGTTGTGTAACGTGATTTTGACAATTATTCTCTTGCAGAACCAGGGCCAATTCAGTTTGTGTCTTACACGTCCACTGCTAACTCTTTGCATGTCACGTGGGAGCAGCCATCTTGTGAAAACCATCACGGTGTATTGGATGGATATCATTATCACTTAATAAAAGCTGGCATTACTATCCGGGACTCCACCTTACGCACAAGCAATGTCCAAATAGCCAATCTTGAAGCCTGTACTGACTATATCTTCCGTATTAGAGTTGTGACAGAGGACAACAGACGAAGTGAATGGTACAACCAAACTCTAACTACCAACGTATCAGGTATGCATTCTGTGCCCCCATATTGAACAGAGCTGTATATGTTTTACTCTAAGTATGTTTCGTCTGCATCATTAACTAAACATATTATACTTTGACATTGATTTTGCTCAAATTTGATAATTTCATTTCAAAATGTATGCTCACTGAATACACAAGTATTTTGATTACGCTTTTTTTTTCATCGGACGTAGTCTATTGTTAACATCCTTATTCATGCTATTATAGCAGTCTAATGTGCTATGTTTGAAATGTGATAAATAGGCTAAATAGTTAGCTTTAGAATCCGATTTACTTCTTATGTGAATAAAAGTGTACAGGGTACGGAGAATGTATAACACATTCTGCAGCAAATCAGTTATAGTGCACGTCGTGCATTATAACGTTTCATATCAGAATGGAAATGCTCGAGCGCACACATTTTCATAGTTACAAAATGTGAGCTTTTCTTGTACAGAGATGCATACAAGAATGTGATGCTATCATTTCTGTTAGCCTATTTACAATGCTCTGCAGACACTCTACCAATTCAAATTTTAAATTACCATTTTTGAAGGTTGAGGTGACAACAGTTACAAATGGTAAACCTACTGTTTCGACCAGCATGTTCGAAATGTTAATTTACCAATATTTAGGGTATTTTTACACCAGTGATGAAATAGCACAAACATAAATAACGAATAGATTTATTTCACCTTGGCCCGCACTCAAAACTACGGTCTGTATATTTGAGCTACATGTTGTGCACACAATCCATTATCATGATTATAGGTGATTATAGATCATGAACTATTTACAAACATATCTTTCTTCTCCCGATTAGCTCCGGGTATGCCAGAAATCACATCGCTTACACATCTACTGGATGACTCTGGTTCTCCCGGTCTAACGGTGATGTGGGACCCTCCTACCTCCCCTCCGTGCCTACCTACGTCTTATGAGATTGATTACTATCTGCATCAAGAGGATTTATGCAAAGACATCCCGGCAAACCTGACGATGGCGGAACAAGGTTTCGTCAATGGTTCAACTTTTTCCTTTGACATCGACAACTTACTCCCAAATTCTAAATACGTTGTGTTTGTAAGAGCGATTACCACGAGTGGATATGGCCATTCGCCTTCAATGGAAAATGTTACAAGATATTCTTGTAAGTATAAATTTCTTATATAGGTAATGCTTCTATTAGTTACGTCAAAGGCAAACTATGCAGAATCATTCATTAAGTATTAGAGTTATGTGGTGTTATCATAACAGATTACCCTGTTTACCAAATTGCTCTCAATAGTAAGTTATATTAACCGTACTATTAATTCGTACATGACTTGCATTTACCTAAATGAAAACTGGTTACGACATGTAATGTAGTCATAGTTTTGTATGACATCGAATGGCATGTACTGTCTATTAAAGGAGATCGCACGAACGATAGGCATTACCACCCCTCCCCATCTATAAACCGCTAATGTCAGTCTAAAAATGCCGATGTACACTGATGTAAGGATAGGGTTAATCCAGAAAACAACATTAAATTATAGTGAAATGAATTATTCGGATGAATAATATGCAGTGATATGCGGACACTTTGCAAAATGAACTGTGCGGTATTCTCAACTTTGAATAAATTATAACAAACCTAATTAGAAGCTAAAAAGTATTTTCTCTCTCTCACACACACACACACACACACACACACTCTCCCTATATATATATATATATATATATATATAATACAAGAAAGTATTATAAAACTATAGAGTGAAAGCTTCGCTTCTGTTTCCCCGGAATGAATAACGGTCAAGTTGACCGCTATCATAGTCTTTCACTCTGGTTCAGACCATGCTCGCGAGGAGAAAAGCTATTCTATTGAAATATAGCGTGCATCATTCAGACGTATTTTATAATCCCACTGTATTTCTTGTTCAGTCTAAGTAGAGATATTATAATAATAATGTTACCCGGGTTACTGATATGCAGATCAAAGAGTACTTCACGGGGAAAAAATGTAAATTGGTACATTTTCTATTGCTTAGAAATATTTGTTTACTACTCATTTTGATATATTGATCGAATAATTCTACTTTTATTAGTAAAACCTGTGGGATGGACTTTTCCTTTGAATCTTCGAGCATTTTCGTTTAATCATTATTCTATATCTGTCTTTATGCAGCGCCCTCTGGATCACCATCCAATGTCAGAATCGTCGCAACTAAGAAACGAAGTTTGTTCGTTGACTGGGATCAGCCAGAATGTGGTTTTCGGAACGGACCAATTACAAGCTACAGTTTCATTCTCTTTGACTCTTCCGGTAAAATAAATTGGCAGTCGCTAATTCTGCACTGTTATTGTTTCACTTATTTATTTTGACTATTTCATTTATTTAATCTAACATATTAGTTCAGAATGGCAAATTTAGTTAGAAACTGTTAAAAAATATAGTCGTGAGATTGATACCTAAATACAAATAGAATTAACATTGACATTGACAAAAATATAATATAATATAATGATATACGCTTTTTAGCGAATCCAATACTCTCTCTTCTCATAATCATGTGCACCCTTTCTCAACACTATCGGTCCTTGCATCATTATGTCCTTTCAATCATATTCATGAGTAAGTATTCATGTGAATTCAAAGTCGTTACGTAGCATCANGAAATGTTAATTTACCAATATTTAGGGTATTTTTACACCAGTGATGAAATAGCACAAACATAAATAACGAATAGATTTATTTCACCTTGGCCCGCACTCAAAACTACGGTCTGTATATTTGAGCTACATGTTGTGCACACAATCCATTATCATGATTATAGGTGATTATAGATCATGAACTATTTACAAACATATCTTTCTTCTCCCGATTAGCTCCGGGTATGCCAGAAATCACATCGCTTACACATCTACTGGATGACTCTGGTTCTCCCGGTCTAACGGTGATGTGGGACCCTCCTACCTCCCCTCCGTGCCTACCTACGTCTTATGAGATTGATTACTATCTGCATCAAGAGGATTTATGCAAAGACATCCCGGCAAACCTGACGATGGCGGAACAAGGTTTCGTCAATGGTTCAACTTTTTCCTTTGACATCGACAACTTACTCCCAAATTCTAAATACGTTGTGTTTGTAAGAGCGATTACCACGAGAGGATATGGCCATTCGCCTTCAATGGAAAATGTTACAAGATATTCTTGTGAGTATGCATTTCTTATATACATAATGCTCCTATAAGTTACGTCAAAGGCAAATTATGCAGAATCATTCATAAAGTATGACAGTAATGTGGTGTTATCATGCTGTAACAGCTTATCCTGTTTACCGAATTGCTCTAAATAGTTATATTAACCGTACTATTAATTCGTACATGACTTGCGACATGTAATGTAGTCATAATTTTTGTGTGACATCGAATGGCATGTCCTGTCTTAAAAAAGGAGATCACACTAACGATAGGCATTACCACCCCTCCCCATCCCTAGGAATATAAACCGCTCATGTCAGTCTAAAAATGCCGATGTAAGGATAAGGTTAATCCAGAAAACATCATAAAATTATTATAGAAATATACAATGACTCTCGAGGTTCTAGTTAAAACTATTCGCACGAATGACCATCAGAATAGTACCATCCTCCCGAGGGCCAACGGCCCGAGGGAGTGTGGTACTATTCTGATGCTCATGAGTGCGAATAGTTTTAGCCAGTACCGAGAATCAAGTCATTGNGTATTCATGTGAATTCAAAGTCGTTACGTAGCATCGTGATTTCATTAAGATAATAATAAAAATTGTAATAATAATCATAATAATAATGATAATGATATATACGTTTTTATACAGCCCTTATCACTCGCTCGGGGAAAGTCTCTTAGCGCTTAGATGCATGTTGAATTAAACATTTTATTAATAGGCACCATCATTTCAATAAAATTCATTACGTTTTGAGTCAAATACATATTTAAATTTCTAAGAAATACCGGTTGTTTATTTTCACTCACTGAAAAATTACCTTTAAGATTTCAAATGACAGCATAGCAATTTTTAAGTTCATAAGATTATTTTAAGACGATGCTAAAAAGCGATGCTAAAAAGGCCTGTCATGAATACTTCTGGCAGATTAAGGGGGAGACATAGTGAAAGATTGTGTGTTCTATCAGACAACCTTTACAGTTGCTTTGTAAGTCATATTGCACTTGATAGAGGAGTATGTGTTCCATTTTATTTGTTTACCATCTGAACAATCAAACTAAAATACAGAAGAAGCCATGTTCACCAGCTGGATTGCAATTGTTCACCAAACCATTATATGTTAGAGACCCTTTGTTACATTGACTGATGAATGTTACCCGTCACATGAATGAAAGTGGATAATAAGATTGATCCAACAATTGCAGGTGGTGGTATTTTATTCTGAATTAGGTGCTCAAACCCTGAGAATCGGAATTGAATGTGAGACTGACTTAGATATTTGGAGATCCTTTGTGAGAAACAGTCATAAATAGTTGATGGCAGTGAACAATGAAAAGACCTCTATGGAGACAGGTGGGGGTACATTGATATTGTTGTGTACTGAATTAATTACTTAGGTGAATAGGATTTAGAACTCCTTATCAAATGTAATATGAGTAAAAAGTCAGAAAAGGTTAGCAGATCTGTTATGGAAAATATTAGGGTTATATGTGCATTAATAATTTCATATTGCAATAAAAAATGCTAACAAAATTTCTTACACAGGTATCTAGAGATGCATTCTAAAAATTGAATGGATTACTTTTTAAAATAGATGAATAAAAGTGTCAATTAAATGCCATGAATATATAATTAGCTTAATCCCATAGCTTAAAATTATTAAATTGATTAAGAACATATAATATAATTAATTAATTTACAAAAAACTTCACTCAAATTTATGTATGCAAATTTCAAGAGGATTTTGATGATTACTTTTTGCTTGAGGACTACCTCAATGAATATCATACTTATTCATTTATATGCTAATTAGGCGGGTCATGTGTCAAATTTTTTTATATAAAAATATCATTTCTTCTATTCATAAATAGAAAACAAAATCTAATTGAAATAAAGATGTAACACAAAAAAGAAATAGAGCTTTTAATATTCACTTATAATACTAGGGGGTCCCCCCTTAAATCGAAAAGTTTTTCAAGTTTTACAGGCTTCTGTCGATTAGAGCATCACTCGTTTACTCAAAGCCAAACGGTCACACACATTAGCAGAATTTTCGTTTAATCACGACTTTAATATACTTAATACAAACAAATAATTTGAACTCCTCAGATTATCTGAATACGGACAGAAGTTGAAATTAGTAGATACACTGGACTCTACCCTATAGGCCCAGTATGCAGTCAAGCAATTTTGTCGAAATATGATTTTCTTTCAGGAAATTATGTGATCATAACTATGTATGTGATCAGAACTCTCATAACTATTATTTAACTGCCATATCAACCTCATTTTAAATTAAAGATCCCTCATTTTCATTTTTTTAGGAAAAATAATCTCCCAGGGAAATGTATCAGACGATGATCGCTCTGATGAAGACTATCGGCGGGAAATATCTGACCTCATTCCTTATACAAATTACAGCATCAGAGTGAAAGCTTGGAATTATGATCATCCCGGAGATTATGGGGACAAGGTTCGGGGACGAACAGACGAAGCAAGTGAGTAACGCCCCGATATTCAAGTGACACAGTCTTGCTTATCTTCATGCCCAGTGGATAATTTACTCGCTCATTTATACAGTTAATTCAAAATGAACTTTTTAATATTTGTATATGATGAGCTATTCTAGCAAAATTCCATGTGAAAAGTAAAATGTTATCATTTTTTTTAATTTTTAAACGGATTTAACTTCGAGCAAATAGTTAAACAAACTACTGAAATCAATGAGTATACTGTTTGATTGTATTATTATAATTGATTTCCATCAATGTATAACTCCCTTTAACTCTCTTCTTAAACTCGTTAAAGTTATTTGATGTAATCTTTACAATTCCCAGGAAAGAACTTTATTTTAATTTATGGCATATAGAGCTGGCTTGAAAAGCAGGATTTGTTTACTTACGTAATATACCTAGCCTGTTTCTAAAAGGAAGCTACAATAAATTAGTCAATTCCCTTGTTTGTGTATTGATAAATAATCACATCATTATTAATACATGGACCTAAATAAGCCTTGCGGAACACCATAATATTTACAGTTAACCGATATGTTAATGATTTTCAGAGCCTGGGCAACCACTTGCCGTTATGCTTCCAGCTTCCGACCAGGAAAGCATCACTGTAGAATGGAAATCGCCAAACCCTCCCCAAGGAAAAATAATAGGATAATATATAATCTACTGGGAGACGGATGACACAAATGCCGAGAAAAGAAAGGTCAGCTCTCCATGTAATGTTAATCGATGCGTTGACATCAACGAGCCCCTTTCTGAAATCATTTCCGATCTGAAGGCTGACACCAATTACTCAGTACAGGTAAGTGATGTCTCTTTTAATAGGCAAAAGAGTGTACAGGATTTTTAAAAGATAAATCGTATTTCCCTAAGTAAGTGGCCCATGCACCCACAATGAGAGGTGAGAAATTGATTTTTCAGTTTTAGTCATATTTCAGTTTTATTCATATTTTGTACGGGCTCAGAAGGGGGATCTTTCGATTTCATCAATCCACCCTGCCTATGCCGATGTTAGATTCGATTTATTTTGATAAACCATTTTGGGATAATTGTGTTCGTAGTGGGCCTGATGAGAGACTGTCTTTTTCATAATTAAAGCGTCTGCCCAAGGTTTAACGGGATTCATCATTAACAATGGTGTTATTATCATAATTCTCATTATGGTAATTAGCATTTGTTAGTATCTGTGTTTAGTTTATACGTAAACTGATAAACTGATAAACGCAGAAATAAAACCAATTCAATATCAATAAAAAGTGGATGGTATTGCTAATTGTCTTCATGGGTCTTTTTCTATACACCAGACGATCAAAAGAATAATGCAAACTTTTTTTCCGGGTGATTTGAGGTTTTCCTTTAATCTATTGTTCTCCTTCTGCTTCTTCCAGCTTAGAAATTTGTAATTTATATTCATTCCATGTAACCTTATATCTCGATTCGTATGACATCCTGTATTTTTATTTCATTCTATTTGTACATCTGCGGTATTTTATTTTGATTCACGTCGCAGACTCTCAAGAAGGACATTTTATCTATATGTTTATCTATAGAAGCCTGTTGCCAGAATATTTCACCTAAATCTGCATGACAATTGCCTATATTTGGCAAATATTGGAAATTATGTTATTAGGGTGATGGTCAACTTCACGAAAGTGTCATGTCTATTTCGCATTATTTTTTTCGGCGTAACAGATATGGAACTAATAGTGTAAAATGTAATTTTGACTGGGATCATTATTATCATAATAAAGACAATTGTAACCGGATTTTCATGTGATTCATATTATCATAGGTCAGGGCGGAAACAAATATAGGTGTTGGTGCTCTGAGTCCCGAAGAACCCGTAGTGAGGATTACATCTGAAGGCCGTAAGTAGCTCCCAAATGTGAGAAAAGAGGCAAAGGACTGGGACAGAGTAAAAAACTAAATTCAAGCATTCACAACAGATTCGTGATTACAATAGAAAGTCACAGGTGCCACCTTTGTTCAATTTTCTTCCACAGAATATGAAAAGTGTATATTTCTTTTTTCTGTGCCCATCTAGCTATTGGTAATGCTTGAATATACCTTGTTTTCTTTATTCCAGGCATTTCCCTTCATACTAACTGTGTCCAAATTAAGCATTGTATTTGTCAAACATAATTCTTGGTTAAAACTATATTCATTTTTTATTCACTTCTGATATTTATACAGGGTGGCTCTTTTCTCCAATTTGGTGGTCTCTCATGAGGCCCTGTTTGCAACAATAACGTGAAAAATATGTCTTATCCATTAGGCATCTTTTATAACGTTACGTACCATTTTGTACGTGCAACCCCACTCTTTTTATTTCACCTAATAATGTAATGAGCTACGTCAGCTGTAATTTAAAGCGAATATCAATGATTAAGATTTTTTATAAACCTCCGGTAGGTCATTTATTGTTCATTCTTTTCATACACAAACAATATTGAAATTCGTTATAAACACTATGAATAAATAATATGAAAACACAAAATACGATACTTAAACAAATCGGCGTTAGAATATTAGATATTAGATCCCCCGAGATCTATGGCCAAAATAATTCACCTGGCGCTTTCTACGCGAACATTTCCAAAACGCCGTTTTGAGCATATAAGGGTGAATGTGATCTACAGTAGTGGTGAAAACATTAGCTAAACTCCGAAGTGAGTATATTGCAATTATTACAATTTTCCGTTCTTACATACGTACTAATTATTAGTATCTAACATTTGAAATAATGATGATATTAATATAATCCTCATCATTGTCATAATATTCACTGGCATTCCCCGAAATATTACACTCACCTTATTTGGCAAGAACACGATACACTAGAACTGTGGTAGGACCATCCGCTGAAACAAGCCACATATCGTAGTGAAATAGAACAATCATGTGCAGATCTTTGAAGAGAGATAATAACTTGGGGGTCCAGGTGATAAGATTCCGGATCGAGATAAAAACGAATGTTGAGTGCAAAGGCGGAGTTGTCATATAATCGTTGGACATGCCAAGATTATTAAGGGACTGGAACAGCTACTAAATCTTTACGAACCTTAATATATACAAACTTCAGAAGGCTGATAGCCTCAGAACGGTAAAAATTATCAGAAAAGAAACACATTGTATATGCGGATTGATGACGACAGATCTGCCCCCATCCTTTTAACAGGTGGGCGGCCAATTGGAAGTGAGGATACCCCTGTTAGCGGTGGTGTGTGGAGGGCGGGGGTGTCAGCAGAGCTGAGCAGCCTGATAGTCAAATATTCCCTCGCCCACCTATATAGGTCGATTCTGGACCCCCCCCCCCCCCCCCCCCCCCTCCTCGCCCCATGGCGCGCTCTGTGACTAAAATTAAGTCACACCGTTTTGAGCATGTCGGAATGAAACTGATCTACTAACAGTAGACGTGGAACTATTAGCTATACTCCGAAGTAAGTATATAACAATATTCATAACTGTATGTTCGTACATACTACATAATAATAAACATGATAACGTAATGATGATGATGATAATAATCATCATCTTCATCGTCATAATCTTCACTGGCTTGTGCGCACTGATGACAGAGTTTATGAGCGTTCCTGGACTCATCATTCCCTGACAATCACCTTAGCTGTTAAGAACATGGTATACTGGAACTGAGTTTTTTTCACGAACCTATCAGCTCAAACAAGCCATATGTCGTAGTGAAATAGGGCAATCGAGGTTTCGTTTTTATTCGTTTGAGCACAGTCTTCGATGAAAAAGGAAGGACATGATTCTGCTTCACGTCATCATCAATAAATAATACACATGATAATACTTCTTATTTTACATTATCAACCTATCAAAATTGGACAGTATTATGATTTCACCTCTCTTATTTCGCAAATGTTGTTTCCTGAAACTGTTTCCTGATCATATTTCTGTTATGTTCTATATCAAAAGTATAATTATTTATGTCGAAATTGGATGTAAGTTCGTTGTGTGTATTCAATTGTGCAGGACTCCTGTGGATAAAATGTGCGGCTACTGATAATGCTATCCAGGGTAGATAAAACGAATATCAAGAAAATAAACTGAGTGATTATAACAAAAACGGCATGTGTAATTTACCATTGATCTGATATAACTATTCCAATGTGCAGAGGGCTATAAATAAAGGGTACGCAATGAAATTGTGATTACTTAAGACCTAGAGTGATAACGTTGATACCGTATGTACTGATCAAGTCAGCTATATTACGTTTCCATTAAGCGTTGCTTAACTTATTTGCAGTATTCCGAACTTCTCTCTAAACCATCTTTACAGATCCAAGTGAACCACAGGGCGTGGGGATCTCGAACAGTGACAAAGCATCTTTAACCATCACTTGGAGTCAGCCAAGATATCCCCGTGGTAGGATCATATCATATACGGTAAAGAAGATACTTTTATAAGAACGCATTAATATGAGCCCGGAACTTTCATTCTTATTAAAACAAATAAGCTGCAAGTATATGGCGAATGATCTCCCCAGATCAATAAATAATAGATAGATAAATCTGATATAACCAATGTGTCTTTAACACGATATAAATTATTTCCGTAAAATAAAGTGAGTCATGGATAATAGAGCCGTACGCTGTGTATTCATCTGTTCGGACACAGCAATCACAAACCGATTCCAATTTGAATAGCATTACAAAGGGCCGTTTAATTGGCGTTCGACTTAATTTTCGGAAATGGTTTGCATCACGTTCATTTTTTTCGAACCATGTGAACAATAAAGAACCTTTGAAAAAAGGATAAATGCAAAGAGGGACGATCTGCTGCGGTATTCATGAAATAACAGACTTTTTAGTGCAAAAATGTAAATTTCAAATTTGGTTCTCTCATGCCCCAATATTTGTCGTATACATGTACTTGGGTTCATTGAAGCATTTTCGATGATTTATCGCCGGTTTCCAGGGCTTTACTCCAAAGATCGTCCATGGATTATACTAATGATGTTGTCCCCTTAAACACCTCGGCAAGTAATCAAGTATTGCACCGTGTATTATATCATTATAGGGACCATATATTTGAGTCTGTTGCTATGTCAGGACTCATCTCTGATCTTATATGTTGAGGTCATCAGTATGTCAGTGAAGATGTTCCGATTATTAATAAAATGTCTGGCTAAAACCTTTGACAAGTTTAGTTATTTACATCATCCTTGCGGATTTTGTTTCATCCCTATTTCATAGCTGGCCTACAAAGTTAGATGGAAGCCGTACGATACCTCATTCAAACCAGGAGACGTGTTTACGATTAGAGATGTCGACGGAGACAGAACAAATTTCCTTCTTGACAACTTGACCCCTGCCACTCAATACGAAGTGTACGTCACCGCATCTACCAGTAAAGGAATGGGAGAATCCAGCGATCATATTGTGGTTTCCACCCTGCCTCCACCAGGTAACATAGATATCCCTGTCAGTGGCCTGTAACATAAAAGAGATTGCGATCAATCGCAAATCCTTAGTACATAGACTAACGATGGATATCATTCATACGATCGATTTGAAAGTTTTATGTTACGGGGCCCATTACTGAAATTAGTTCGCAACAAATTAAATCACTATTCCTTTCCTAAATTGGAAACACTAATAATTTGTTTTTATTTAAAACATCCCAAATGAATATCAAGATAACAACTTGAATCATCATGAAAAGAAAAGCATGTTAAAAACTTCTAAACTTGCAACTTTGCGCTTTTTAAATGTTAAATGTGTTGCCAGTTTAAAAAGAAATGTGACAATTTTAGGGATTACTTTCATTTAGAATATGCTCTGCGACAAACTGCAAATGGTGGAGTAATAGTAATGGTCAGATCTGGTGTATAATTTTTTTTCTCATTTCACCTCATGCATCTGGTATATGTTAAGAGCGCTGGATTAAGTGTTATCAAATAAAAACACAAAATGTGTTTTATCGTCCTGAATGGGTTAAACTTATACCATGATTTGATCATTTACAGGTAACTTTATATGAAAATACAGCGCATACAACCCCTGGCAATAATATGTGTTATAAACATGAATTTTGCCACAAGTCATCAAATGAGCTGCAAATCGAGGAACAGGGATTTGCTTTACTGACTTCTTTTTTATCAATGCTATTAAATTTGGACATAACTTACGTACTCTTCTACCTCACACAACGTGTACATTGTATACTAAACTTTGCATTCGTTTTCAGATCTTTCTGATTGTTTAATATTTACGACAAATATAAGTAATTATGATGAAAAAAATGTATCAATGGAAGCCGCCAATGTATTCAAAGTGTATATAACTTGGCCGTCCCTGCTTTACATACCAGGTCAAAATCTGGTATTCGTAAAATCAGTACCACCAAGCTTATCGATTGCTCGTAATTATAGGAGTTTTGTCATCCAAAAACTTTCTGAAAGTATTGCAGCATCCTTGAAAGTGACTTTTTAATTCCTTACGCACATGTAATGGTTTACCTTCTAACGTTGGCACTCCCTTATTCCATAGCTGAAGAGCTTCCTAAGCCTACCCCGCCAGTAATTACGGCCTCTCCAGGTGGTCTACCCACAATTCAATTCAGCGACGAGCTAGGATCTCCATTTATAACGTAAGTACTTTTTAGAGAAGCATCACTTCTCTACATCGCGGTATCTGAGTCACAGAAGGAACTTTGAGACGTTTGCTGCGAATATGATAAAAAGAAATGTACTCGAAAACAAATTAGGCTTGGTGCTGTCCGGTTCCGTCTGCTTGCACGTATTTAATCCATCCGAAACAGGTATAACATCGATTTCTACTGCACACTGATTATGTATTACTTGTATGACAGAACAAAGAGTTAAAAACGGGTTCATTGCTGAATCAAACTGTTTCTAATGGTGTTATTTCCAATGTATCTTGATTGAAAGAAACGTAGATTATATAGTGCTGACAGATTCCGTAAAATTGCAATATATCTCGGCTATTCGGTACAAGATTTTCCCTGTGTTGCATGCTTCCATTGTATACAGAGAACTATCACTTATTTTATTAAACATTAGAATGAATTAACTGCATGTGAAATGTCATATCACTTTAGCATTCTATCTACTATATGCTTGTAGGAAACGGAACGTTACGTATGATAACAAATAATTATTTGACGAGTTCAATGAATGTTTTATCATGGATTAGGTACATACTCGTTGCTGTTGATGAGATAATACCTATATCAAGACGCCGACGGCAAAATGCTGAATACGGATCGTATGCCGACAATCCTAACTCGTACATCGCAGCTAGGATCAACAAAACTCAATTGCCAATGCAATTTACCATTGGAGATAACCAAACTTGGGGACCATATCACAATGCACCTCTGAAAGATAAAGCAACGTATAGTATACGTACGGGTGTTGAGAGCAACATCGATGGGCAGGTAAGAATGGCGGTATATGCAAATGCATCGACAGATCTAGGAATTGGTTCAATAACGTAAAGTGATTAAATATTAAGAAAGGGATGGATGGATATATTTATAACCATGCATTAAATCATCATCATGTCTTACCGTCATAATATCTGTATAGGCTACGTTACAGTGGCGTAAGTGTGGTCTACAGTAGTTTTATTTGGGTTATTAAAGGACCAGAAGGGTGAAACGATTAAGAGGTTGGCGTGAAACAGACGAGAGATAACGAATTGTTACAATGTACTATAAACTAATAAGTTTGTTCTCATTGCAAATAACACATGACGTTCTTTTTTATTAGAACTTAAAGATTTACATAAAGCACACATTTCGTTTTAAATTTTGTAATGTCCTCATGGTAGAGCAAGTAATATTCCTTTATATTACGTACTTTGTAAGTTAACATATTACACGGGTTGATCTTGTTCACAATTAGAATTAGGCTTGATTTTCAAAAGCCATATTTGACTTTATTAAGTACTAAGATTGTATGCAGAGATTAAGGCCAGAGCAAAAGAAGGGTGATGTGTACGAGAATGAAGATTGAAATTAGTTTAAATTCACATTTGAAATGATACACAACGTGTTCTCAATAAATCTGTTTGCATTGTTCATTTAAAGCTTAAGCTGAACTACAAGTTGATGCAGCAAGAGTCTCTCCAAAATATGTTAATGGTATAATGTCCTGATTCTGTCATTTATTTCACATTTCTAATTTCAGAGTTCCATGGTATTCGGAGATCCAATTGAATATCGAACAGGTAAGTTGAAAGATAGAAGTTGTATATACACTTTCCTGAAAAAAGTGTACTGCAGAGCATAAACAACGATTTAATTGTTAAATAATAATAATAATAATAATAATAATAATAATAATAATAATATAGATTATTTCTATAGCGCTAAAAACAGAGAGTACCATAGCGCTTTACAATTTAACAGAACAAGAAAAATCAAAACAATTTGATTACTGTGGGAAAAGATAAGTCTTAAGATGTTTTTTAAACGTACCGGAATTTAAAATTGCCCGTATTGCAAGAGGGATACTATTCCACAGTTTTGGAGCAGTTACTGAGAAGCGCTTTTCAGATGTTTTGAGTCTACACTTTGGTATAACAAGTTTATGTGTGTCTGATTAAAAGCGGAGGTATTAAGAGGGTGTATATAGTTCAATAATATGAAGGAAATTTCATTTCTAAAGTAACACTGTTACAACAGCCACAGTCGATTAACGTCATTTCACATGAAATAGACTACACTTATCAATCCAATGTTCACGGATCGGGGAGATTTTCTTGTTCTCCATGATCCTTATTAGAGATGACATGGTGGAGATTGGAATTTGGAATTTATTCATTTGAACGTCATTGACATGTACAGCCAACATTTTGTTCTGATTGGAATTTGGAATTTGGAATTTATTCATTTGAACGTCATTGACATGTACAGCCAACATTTTGTTCTGATTACATTTTTTTTCATACACATATTGTGGTATAGGACGAGGACGAGTAGGTCGATGTACTTAAAAAAATAAATGTTAATAAATTGACTGACGACTGATTCATTAATTTATTTCCTTTGCCTGAGAGGTAATGTGCTCGTGCAGATTCTCCCTTAAAATTAGAATCAGTCATATTACCCAATATTTTAACGAAATCGTGATTTCCCCAATATCACAAAGGCCTTCATTAAACTTTCTATCTTTATCTTCATTACCATCATCATCATCATCATCATCGTCACCATCATTTAATGGATTGAATGTGCTGTAAAATTGTAAAGAAAATAGGGATTCTTGCCATCCAGATATTATATGTTTTTGCAATGTTTTGGGGCTCGGACGTTTAATGATTCGTGTGAACTGCATTATCTTTCCTCTAGGACCAACAGGTGGTGGAGGTAGTGTCGTTCCAATGGTGATAGGGGTAATATTTGCCCTTCTACTCACGGTTCTCATAGTGCTTGGTGTCTTGTACTACAAGTATGTATAATTAATTTTTGAAGGAGGCTGGATAAACAAGCACATTAGTTTCTTTCTGTAAAACGACTAATCGTAGTTGACATATCAATGAATGATTTATATTTTACGATGGAAGTCGAATTTGTCGTATATAAACCTTAAAATATTATTTCATTTTTTTCAATATTTCGAAGATAAAGGAAGGTTAAATATATCGTATATTACGTTATTTCACACTACTCATCGTAGAGGGAAATAATAAATACATTATATACATTTGTTCATAAATTTATGTATTAGTTATTTTTTCTTCACATCGGTTTGGTGCTATCAGTGGATTTTAGCCAACAAATGTACCTACTATAGCGTATCTTGCTCCTAGAAGAATGAATAACTACTTTACATGTCTTGCTTTTATGTACAAAAAGGAAGAACTGTGGTTAAAAGGTTGACATGATTAACCTCTTTGTATTTTCTTACAGACATAAGCAGGGGAAACTAAGGCGATATCCAGCGTCTATTTTGAGACCTCGAAGAACCCCACCAGTCAGAGCCAATAATAGAAACCAGTAAGGAAACAATATTTTGTTGCAATAATAAAAACTAATCTTTTTAATCCATTACCATTGAAAGAATCGTTCCTTGGAAGGGATATCGCGTACAGAGTGGTTGTGGGTTTGATTGGTTTGGTTTTGGTGATGGAATTAATACATTCACACAAAATCAATGTCTCAATCATTTCTGAGTTTCGTCTTTTTATTTGTACTTTAAAAAAAATAGGCTATAATTCTCGTATCATGCAACTTCAATGTTATCTATCTCTTTTCCATCTAAAAGTGGGAATTTGGTTCTGAGATCGGCTTATTTTCCATATGCTCTTTAAAAAGCTCTGCGAAAGTTGACTCAAAACTTGGAAATTAATTTACTTTCCCACAGTTGGTGAATTGTGTTCAACAATCAAAGATTTGTAATTATTAAGTTGTTTGTAATTTGCTCTCTATTTAGGAAAAGGATAAACATAGGATTACCAGGGTCATATTTGTAAAATACCTAGATATTCATTTAATACCAATCGCTTTCCGAGTCTAATATTTTATAAGCAAAGAGGGAAAAATTTAATGTTAGCTTATTTTTGTTACCTCTTCCGATTTCATATTGAACCCATATATCTATTTGACATGATATGATAATGTACCTGCACGTGTTCTTGTTTCATTTAGATTCAACGACGACGTACAACTGAGACAAGTACACAGCCTCAGTAAGTTGTTTTTACACATAACTTATATGTATGTATGTATGTATGTATATATATATATGTGTGTAATTAATACTAATAATGTACAAAGTGATATTGATTTTAGCAGATGGTGTACATTTTCCAGTGTCCTATGATTTACTCTAGGGCTCCTGTTATACCAAATCTTTCTATAGAATGTTTGAAAAATGATAATGATAGCAATATCATTGATAATGATGATGATGATGATTATGATGATAATGGTAATGATAATGAAAACAACAAAAATTATCATATCCATGGTACGTGATACTACGTCTAACAAAAATCAATACAATGACGTGATGCGGTTTTAATTTCATAGATCGAGGAGGCACTCTACCTACTACATCATCGGCTGATGCAGATGGTGCTATCTATGCAAACATCCAATCTGAAAACAACGCTCTTACACCTATTCCTCTAGACCAGCTGATCAAATATGTCGCCCAGAAGAAACTTAGCATAAAGAATGGTTTCAAACACGATTACGAAGTGAGTAATGCATTTTCATGAAGGCTTTCATAAGTTTAATCATTCATTCAAATACGTTGTTTCAATTTCGTTAAAATACAACACATAAACAAAATAAGTACAATAAAATACATTAAAAGACATAAAACAATCAACAAGACAGTAAATTGAAGAGGAAAAAAGTAGGATGAAAGATAGGGGAACAACATATGCAGTACGTAAATAATCATTATTTTGCTTGTTTTTGGTTTATTATTGAAACATTGTAGATGCACTATTTGAAACCGCAATATTTGGAAGGTTTCCGAACTTGTTTACTCATTTGTTAATTTACGTACTAATTACTCTATCATTTGATTGCAATCGTAATTGCTAGACTGTACAGCATTATTTTTATTTATGACATTTTGAATTTGATTGAATGAATTGAGCTTTCTTTACCGCTTATTAGAATGTCTGCTCTTTGATAAATCATGTTCTATATTTTAAACATGTCTCTCCCATTCTGTCTTTCCGAACTGATGGTGATATTTATTCCAATTTAATCATATGCATTTATTTCTAATTTCTTTTACTCTGTTTAGGGTAATATAAGCACATGAAACTGGAAAATATAAGCACTAAGTGTGAGAAAGCTACACATTTGTATTCCTCATCATTGAATGTATTTTGTTAACTGACAATATCATGTTTTATTCTCCTGTCATTAGAGCATTCCATCTGGGCAACTTCATCCCTGGGACGTGGCTAAGAAGATTGAGAACAAACAGAAGAACAGATACATAAATATCATAGCCTGTAAGTTGGTATTTCTATCCACGATTACTCTTCTCCATTATACGCACGTGTAAAGTACGCGGCTTTTCGTGCAGTGACAGCAAGATAAAGTGGCTTATTTTTCCTTTCTACGGCCTGGTAACACTTCACACATTTTCCCCAGTTTTTGCATATCTACAACCAAGGCAAGAAGCAAAAAGTAGAATTTCTCTTCTCTATTAGTACGCAAGTGTGAAGTACGCGGCTTTTCGTGCAGTGACAACAAGATAAGGGCCTTAATCTTAATAGCTACGGCATGGTGCCACTTCACACCTTTTTTTCTTCAGTTTTTGCATATCTACTAGCAAGGTAAAAAGTAAAAAGTAGAACTATTCTTCTCTATTAGTATGCAAGTGTGAAGTACGCGGCTTTCCATGCAGTGACAACATGATAAGGTGCCTTAGTCTTCATATCTGCGGCCTGGTGACATTTTGCATTTTTTTTTCTTAGATTTTGCACATCTACAACCAAGGCAAGAAGCAAAAAGTAGAATTTCTCTTCTATTATTAGTACGTAAGTGTGGAGTACGCAGCTTTCCGTGCAGTGACAACAAGATAAGGTGCCTAAATATTAATTTTTACGGCCTTGTGACATTTCGCATCTCTTTTGTTAGTTTTTTAATTATCTTCTAGCAAGGTAACAAGCAAAAAAAAATAGAATTACTCTCCTCTTTTAGTCCACACGTGTAATGTACGCGGCTTTCCGTGCAGTGACAACAAATAAGCTGCCTTAATCTTCATATATGTGGCCTGGTGACATTTCGCACCGTTTTTCCTCTAGTTTTTTCGCAACTAGCAAGGTAACAAGCAAAAAAAATATAATTACATGGTTTTATATTATTAGACAGGTGACAAGCCAATAACCAATTACTAATAATCATAATTTTACGTTATAGTTTTTTTTTCAAATATCATATAAATATCAGCGGGTCTTCTGAAAGACTTATTTAACGCCTATTTGCAGCTACATTCGATACATCAAATAGTTCATCTATCTTCAATGTTGGAATGGTTTCCCTATGTCACTGTTATACCACCGTTAAGTAACAATAGACCTTGCAATTATACTGTATATCTATGAAGAACTCCTGCTGATAGCGACTCGGCAATATAACGCAGATATAAGATATATAAATCTATACTACAAATTCGAGCGTTATGAAAGAAATGTGTCCGAATTAGTCAAAAAAATATTGGCATATCATTAGAATTTCACTGTTGTCAAACTCAATATCGGATTTCATTCATCAATTGGTCTTTTTAAAAGATTTGTAAAAGAGGGCAGTACAAGGGTGGACATTTCGGGCTTTACCGTCATGTCTTATGCATTATTTTTTTAACAGATGACCACTCTCGGGTGCAGTTGCCTATGCTAGAGAACGATCCACATTCCGACTACATCAATGCCAGCTTTATTGATGTAAGTTGAAGTAATATATAAAATTGATCTTAAAATGTATTAATCGTATTAGACTTATATAACTTCGTATACAGTGCTATCCATTAAAAGACGTCAATTCGGAAAACTTAGAAGAATTGTCCAAATCAATTATCTCTAAAATGCAATATCTTTCATCGTTTCCTTCTGAATGATTATGCTAATACGTTAACTCATATATATATTTTCATTGGTGAATATACAACTGACTCTCATGTTATATATCCAGGTATGTTCTATGTTTTGTTTTAATGCATTGAATATTGACCCATCTTGAGATACGTTAATGGGAATGGACATCATCAATTTTCTTGGAACTCAGCATAAGAAGCTTAATGCGATATGTATTTGTTATTTCAACAAGCTTTTTTTTTTTTATATATTTATAGTTTTTATTGAGATTATTTCAACAAGCTCATAAACGTCACTATACTAACGTTCTACGTTTGCACATCGTGAGACAACTGATCAACTCTCTTCAATTATTCTTCACCACGATGAACCTCTTTCAAACCAAGGCTCATAATTGTTTGCAAATCGTTTTTGTTAAACATAACAGTTATGTTTTATATTAATAATAATAATAATAATAATAATAATGTTTTATTTACCCATGTTAGCCACATTCAGCTGTATAATAGCTGCTCTTCCAGCGGGCCCTGCATAACATAAAGTTATTATTATCCTTCTCCTTTCTTAAATGCCGAGCGCCTGGCAAGAAGGCAGATGGTCCCATTTTTATAGGTCTTTGGTATGACCGGGCCGGGGATCGAACCCACAATCTTCCGTTCATGGGGCAGACGCTCTACCACTGAGCCACACATGACCGGTTATGTTCAATATTGCTATAATTTTGTTTGTTTTTGTTTTGTTTTGTTTGTTTTATAGGGATACAATTTCCCAAGAAAGTACATTGCTGCTCAAGGTAATGCAAAGAATATAATATTTATAAAATAGGATTTATTAGTATAGTGCATTCCCCGGAAAGGGTGATGATTCTTTAGTTTTTAGTCAAGTACTTGTGAATTAGTTGCAAGGATAATTATGTTGTACATCCATCATCACTAATTAACAGGGATGATGATTTTATTATAAAAATATTATAAAAAATTATAAAAATATTATTAAAAAAAATTTAATCGGCAAAAAATTAATAATAGTTGAAATGTTTAATGTATTAATTTGCATCATTAAAATATTCCTTATAGACAAAGTCTGAAGTACGAATAGATTTACAAAAGAAGGATTAAAAATGCAAGAAACAACACTTAAATGTACCTTTAATAGTAAGATACGAAAATTAATAATGCACCGGATATGTTGATAACGGAAATGGTCTAACCTGAGAGAAAATGGGTGAAGTAATAGTACACGAGCTTGTTGGTAAGGGTTTCGAAAACAGCATTCTAATAAGAAGTATTTCATAGTAGGAAATTCTCCCGTGGTTTTCAAAATCAGCTAAAATCACGAAGTATTCTGAAAAATTAAGCTACAATATCTTACACTCTGTTATTTGGCAGGACCAAACACGGCATCAGTAAAAGACTTTTGGAGGATGGTATGGGAAGAGGATTGTGGAAAGATTGTCATGCTCACCAACTTAGTCGAGGGAGAGAAGGTATGTGAATGTCATTGAAAATCATTTTCAAAATAAAAACTTCATGATCCCGTTTTCCTGAACGTTTTCCATCTCCTCTTTGTCAATATCGAGTAAACCTGAAGCCTGCGTCACACATTTGCGTTTTTAGCCTGCGTCGGCCTAGCGTTTGGGGAAATTAAAAACGCACCCTTGACGGGCAGCATACGCAGCTAAGACGGTAGACTGGCGTACGGCTTGCGTTCGGCTTGCGTTCAACGAGCGTACGACGAGCGTCAGTTAACCGCATGACCTGCGTCTTTGTGCGTCAAGGGAGCGTTTTTAATTTCCAAAAACGCTGGGCCGACGCAGGCTAAAAACGCAAAGATGTGACGCAGGCTTTAGGTAAACTCCTCAGTAGATATTTATACCTAATGATCAAAATATTTTGCTCAGGTTCCGATCTTATTACACTTTTGTATGAATCAAATTAATGTTTTCAAATTGCTACGAATATGAAAAGAGAAGGTTTGTAAAGCTTGTATAATTACAATAGTCCATTTTAGTAAAATCACTGTGGAAGAATGGCGAATTTCATCAATAAAAAGCATATTGTGAATTAGAAGGGTTTTTTTACAGCTTGTACAATATAGCGCTATCAATCAAATGTATTGGGTGTCCGGACAGGGTTGTTCTGTCGACAGAGGATTTCAAAATTCTTTTATCAGCAAAATGATATTTTCATTCCATGAATTTCCTCGAAGTTATTTTAATAATGCTCTAAATGAAAAATGGTTATGATAATGACCATGCATTTACATATATTTGCTGGAAAATTCAAAAGAGAATACTGACAATACATTTGTTTATTTACGCATCCAACACGATATATAAGCTATTTCCGCAAAACTAAGTCGGTCATGGATAATAGAGCCATACGCCATGTATTGAACTGTGCGGACAGCAATAACAAACCGGTTCCAATTTGAAGGAACTTTACAAAGGAGCACTGAATTTGCGTTCGACTTAATTTTTCGGAAATAGAATATATCGTGTTATCCATACACTCACCCCAATACCTATATTACTTAGGGGAAATGATTGCCTCATTTAACCTATTGACTACTGGAATCGGGTAGTCCATACAAGAAATCTATTGCAATTTCAAAATTCAGTAATCAATGAGTTAATTCTTCTATTGTATTGTTTGTCTTTCACCCACACAAACTCCGGGAGTGTTTGTTGTAATTTCTAAAGTTCTCTTTTATGTAAAATGAAAATTTCAGAAAAAGTGTGAGAAATATTGGCCTGAGAAGAAGATGCTGTATGGAAAGATCACGGTTACTATGAAGAGCCAGGAGGTCAATACTCATTACACAGTCAGAACATTCAGTGTTCTGGTAAGTCTTGTTATACCAAGGAGTTGAGACTATTAAATGAGTTAAGCAAGAAATTCTACATTGTCCCCTACTGTCTTTAAACACATTTCGACGAGAAATATTTCTTTTATGAATGAACACAAAAGGGATATTATAGGTCATCTGCATGCACAGTAGAGTAGAGAGGGACTTTGGGGGGGCTTCGGACCCCCGGGCTGAGTTTTGGGCGCCAAATTTACTGAGGGGCGCCAGGGGAGCTATGAGGCTAGCGCAGATCCTAGAATGCAAATTAGAAGATTTATTTTCAAATTTGGTCCCCGGGTCCGAGGTGCGGTGTATGACCTGCCATTGCGGATGATGATGACAGGTTTAACAAAAATGCTTTGATTTTAAGGTTCATTCTTCCACATCCCCATTCTCTAGTTAAAAACACGTAAAAGCTGAATCCACGATATGAAAAATGTCACAACCGTAAGAAATATACAATAAAAGGGGAAAATGTAATACAATGGAACATGAAAGACATCATACATGTATGTGCAATTCTGTTAGGGAGAAAAATACCAGTTTTCCTCCTATATAATCTACGTGAATCTTTGAAAGCTATCGGCAATTATATTGATGTTACTTCTGTATTGCACATTCTCTATACCCTCTTTATCAGTGTTTATAATCAAAAGACGCAATCCTACCTATATCATCCTTAAACAATGTCAATATTTAACTAAAGACGCTCTATAATTTATGCTGATTATTATTATTATTATTATTATCACTATTATAATAGATGTAATCTATAATGCGCGAAATCAATCCTGCTTGATGCTCAAAGCACAGTACAACATAAAGTACAGTCAAGAAAAGTTTGACTATAAGGAGGAAAAGTGCAACTTGATTTGAAGTTATGAATAAAGAGCAATATTGCAATAGACATTATACAAGAGAAGGGGCAGTAGTATACAAAGTACTCACTCTAATTGCGGCAACATTTGTTATATGCAATTATGTCATTTTGTATTTTCAAAAATACATTATCATGCACAGAGCTGTGTGCTGAAAGATCGATAGTATGGTAGGAATATATTCATAAATTAAGAGCAGATATTTTGTGTTATCATCTTTCGTGCCGCTTATTTGTTATGTATCTTGATCATATAGTTAATTTCTCGTTCCATTTTCTTCACCAGTGCCGGTTTATTGTTACGTATCTTGATCATATAGTTAGTTTTTTTTTTCATTTTCTTTTTTTTACGATTGTATCATCAAACAATGAATACACCTAGTTCAATGACGTCATCCGTGAGGTAGTGCAGTTCCACTATACATCCTGGCCTGACATGGGAGTTCCCCAGTACACCACGCCTCTTATGAACTTCCTTCGAACCGCTAAGCAACACAGAACCAGTACCTATGGAGCCATCATCGTACACTGCAGGTAACCCATTTGCTAAACTTTTTTTTGCAGTTTCTACCTCAATTTTCCCCTATTTTACCTTATTTTATGAACTAGCATAATCATAATCGAGTTATTGCAAATATGTTTACCAACCAGTGTGTTTACAGTTATGCGGAGCTATGAACAGATCACAGCGCCCGGACAAGATTCGAACCCGTGACCTCTCGGTTACGAGACGAGTGTCATAACCACGGAGTGATCATGTTCGTAGAAGAATTTAAGATGAATTGTAAATGAGCTGTACAGTTAATGAATTACAAATCTTTGCAAAAACCAATATAGAAATCATTTCATCATGACTAGTTGTCCAACTAATTTTAAATTCTCCCCTGACTGCCTGAGCACAATCATATCAAAAACATTGCACATAATTTGCACACAGGATATGAACTTTTTGATAAGCTGCCTTATGTGAGGGTATCGGAGGTTTGTAGTTCATGGAATTTCAGCAAATACTTGGTCCGAACGAGAAACATCTCTACTCAAAATGAAAAAGATCAGACAAATATATATCAGAATACAAAAATCTAATCAAATGTCAACCAAATTTGAAAAACTGTACTACATAGCATATATACGTGTCGATCCCATCCGAATTGGAATGAATTTTATTGATAGCTATTCAATGTTATTGGACACTGTATAGAATTGTATATATCTATATATTAACAAAATATTGATATTTTTATCAGCTATACAATAAATTTTAATGGATAAATGTCCAAATGTCCGAGGAAAATTCTTTTTTTTTCTAAAAGCAGGTAATTTGTTTCTCTGAGAAACTTGCACTTGTTTTTTCCAATGTTTTCTATTCCAGTGCTGGTGTCGGGCGAACTGGAACATTCATCACTTTGGACGCCATGTTGGATCAAGCTGAGGCTGAGAATACAATAGGTGTCTACAGCTTCATATCAGAAATGAGACAGAATCGAATAAAGATGGTGCAAGTATTTGTGAGTAAACCCCTGTCCTTTTTAAGCATCATTTAATACACAGCTATATTATGCTGTTATTCATTTTTACAAAAACTGAGGGAATTGTTTGAAAATTACACAATTGGCTTTGACACGATATAAAAAAAAAATCCGTAAAATAAAGTGATATATTGAACTATGCTACACAATAAATACCAAGCCGGTTCGGATTTGATTAGCATTACAGCTAGAGGAGTATTGAATTGGAGTTCGACTTTTTTGGAAGTAGATTACACATCGCCTTTTTTTTTGTCTAAATTGTATCCTCCTTCCATTCTTCCTATCAAAACGTTGAAGTTTTCTCGCAATATCATGAATCTTTGAAACATGAAGAGGAATTCCTAAAACTTCATTTAGCCAGTTTTGTTGTGCAGATTTTCTCCCCGTCAGCAGATGGGACAAACTCAGTCAATTGAAGTACTCATAATAGCTAGCTGCATGCAAACAAAAGAAAAACAGTATCCCTCTTCTGCTCCTGCTTGGTGAACGAACAATGGAGGCGTTTTCTTTTTTATCATTAAGCTATTGTGAAAGATTGAATAGAGTTGTTTAATTTGTCCAAATGCCTTGAACATGGCTCTTAGTGTCAAAAACCACTTTTCAATTAGAATCTGCCATCTTTAACCAATATAAAAAACTGTTTTAATTTTCACCACTGAATATAAGAGTATGTAATGTAAATAAAGTATTTAAAATTATATAACAATAAAAAGAAGGGTTTCTGCGAAGTATCGGTGTATGCTTAGCGTGTGTTGGAGTGCATGTCGCTTTAAATTAATCTTAAATATCGAAAGAGGCTAAACCTGATCATCTGGACTCAGGTTTTCGAGGAAGCATCATATTGATGTTTGTTTCTTTGACATCGAGCTAAATAGGTGCACTGTTTTCATTTTTTCTCTTACTCTTCATTGATGTTGGATGATGCTCGAAAAATGTGTGTCATCTTTAATATTGTGTATTGCATTTATTTTCTCATTGCTGTACTGTATTAGTTTGTATTTTGTTGGAGATTAAATGCACAAAATGGAGATTCAAAATGAACTATGCAGGCCCGCTTGTGAACTTTATAATTCTAACGTAACAATCTTCAGTTGACCAACTCCATCTACAATATTTAATCTATTTGATTGCAGGAGCAATACCAGTTCATATATGATGCTTTGCTGGAGACCTTCGTCTGTGGAGACACCAGCATAGCTCAGGATCTATAACTCCAGAGATACCCGTCACTGCAGAGCCCTAGCCCAGATACTGGCTCAACAATCCTACAAGAACAGTTTCAGGTAACCTTCTTGGATATAACTACCTTATTGTCAAATGCAATCAACACAATTTAAAAACACTTTCAGAGAATTAAGTGTGTTACGGGACAATAAATCCGAACGTCATATCTTGAATAGTACGGACATCAAAATCGCAAGCCTGTCTCGGTTACAGTAACTTTACAAAGGAGCATGGAATTGGCGTTCGATTAACTTTTACGGAAATTGATTATATTGACGTGGTAAGCTTGCTTTTGTCCATCACCAATGGTGATGTGGATCACTGATCTGATTTTTTTCAATAAATGTGTATTCCGTAAATCAAAATACATTGTGTATATCTTTAGGTCCTGAAATAGAAGTAATCGTATTCTTGCAATAACATCACTATTGTCAAGCAAAGTTAAATGAAATTCCATTTTGATATATTTCTTTTATATTTCTGTTACAATCAATTATGATATTCGAAATTACAGATACGTGATATAAATGCTAATGATTCGCGACACTTTGAAAGTCCATTCAACTGTGCTTTCATATTGAACAAAAATTAACATAAAAAAGTTGTTCAATGGCAGGTTATCGTTTGCTGATGGGACAATCACATCTCCAGGCAAATTCCATCCTGCTGCCAAACCGTATTAGTGTAATCGTTACCGTCTTATTCTGTTTGAAATCTGATGATTGGAGGTTATTTTTCTCAATCTCAATTGTAAAAATTCATTGGTTCAACAAAACATTCATTCATAGTTCATAGTCCAACATTACGATGATTCAGTTTGGCAGATGGGTGTGATCAGTCTGTTGGTGTGACTGCCCCCATTATAGGGCAGTCACACCAACTGACTGCTCCATGCATCCTGCTCCCAAACCGTATTAACAAAATTGCAATCATTACTCATACTGCCTTCTTCCGTTTAAAATCTGATGTTTAAAGGTTATTTTTCTCAATATTGATTTCGTGAATTCTTTGATTAAACAAAACATCAATTCATAGCTCATAGTTTAAATTTAAGATAAATCAGATTGACAGCAGATAAGCGTGACTGCCTGATTATGCATTCATGCCATGACTATATCTGATGGAATATACCATATGATGTTATGTAATAGCTATCTTATTTGATGTTTCCATATCATAGCGTCTGGACATGTTCACGATCAAACCCAGGGAGGATGAGCGAAGAGCTGCTAAGAATCAGATGAATATCAATAAGAATAGATACCGTGACAAGATACCAAGTAAGTAGGAATCTAAGATTGCGTGTACAATTTTTAAGTTATACGGATGCATGTATTGAGCAATCGGTATTTTAGAAGTCTTAGATTTAGCCCATAATCGATGATATTTTTTTCCATATATGGGTAAGCATTAAACGGTATAACATAATAATATACACTGATATACCACGCATTACTTAACATGAATCCCCCTTTTTTTGTTTTGCTCTCCGATCTGTATTTCTCTCGGATTTAAAATGAGAACATTTAGTTTAATGGATTGATTTGTAGGTTTTCACGGTCAGTTTTAAATCGTTTACATATATATTACATTAGTTTAGACCTCTAGATTATTTTAACGCAGAATCGACTCATAAATATGTGATTTTTTTGTCAATGAAACTAAAATGATGATTAAACTGTATTTTATTGGGGGTCAACGTTGTACAGTTCTATTATCAAAACAAAATATGATAGGACTAGGATATAACGTGCTTTGAATATCATAAGCGCTTGCAATAAAAGATGATTTAACATTTCTCCTTCTGTTGACTTGCAGCTGATAAATCACGGCCTTACCTCATAACAGAAGTAGAAAACGGAACCAACTACATCAATGCATCTTTTCTACCCGTAAGTTTATTGAGTTCGTTTCCCACTCATAGCGTTAATTTCCTTCAGCAAGAAATTTATCCACATTGTGCTGCACTCTACCCAGGTTTGATTGGGAACCGGTTGGAAGTGACCACAATATGGTCAATTTAACAATGAGCACCTTGAAGAGCCTGCTGGAATACTCCCCAAGGAGCGAAAATTGAGCATTCATTGTATGATTGGAGGCTTGAATCCAATTAACCGGGATAATAATAGCTATATGTTATTGCAGGGCCCGGCTACCCTAAGTGAATAAGACGCATTAATTTCATTATTATTTATATAGTTTGATGTCATTCAATTCGTAAAATTTATCTACCACGTTTCATTAACGACCGACTCATACCTTTGCGTTTTTAGTCTGCGTCCACCCAGCGGTTTTGAAAATAAAAAAACCGCTCTCCTAGCGCACAGTATACGCTGATCATGCGGTGGACTGGCGTTCGGCTTGCGCTCAAGGAGCGTACGCCGAACGTCAGTCCATAATATGATGTGCGTCTTTGCGCATCCACCGGGCACATGATATAAACTCATTTAGATTATTTTGTTTTGTAATTAATTTAAAAGAAATAAATTAAAAAAATAATCAAAATATCTTGCATCAGATTATTTCAGACAAATTCTTTGTGTGGAGATTTCGTGATCAGTTACGTTTTGAATATGTAACGTTTGTAATCATAACCCTGTGGAAAAGTATGAATAAAAATGAAAATTCAACGATGAGAATTATCTTGAAGTGAGCTTTGGTTGTATTTGTGGTAAAAGAAACTTCTGTATTTTCCTGATTTTTAATTGATGAAATTGGATTAAAATTAAAAATTCTGATATACATATACATATAAATGAAGTTCTGTAATGGCATATGAAAATGCAATATTTATGTTAATTTAGCGACAATTCAATTATCTTTCGATCTCTACCGGCATTTTACCAGGGTTACACGAAGAAGGACATGTTCGTTGGTACTCAGACACCTCTACCAAACACTGTAGTAGACTTTTGGAGACTTGTCTTTGATTATAAAATCTCCACCATCATCATGTTAAATGGACAGGCGGCTGAAGATCGTGTAGGTATTATATTATTGGAAATGTTTAATTTTAACTATTCTCTGAACTTTTTTTCCTATTTGTAAATTTGTCAGTGTAGTGTAATATTCTCGAGAGATTCTCGGTCAGTTTTTCAAAAGCAATTGCAGTTTCAGATCCCGGTGGCTAATTCATGGTATAATATGCATGCGTACAATATGAATATGAATGTATATATATATCTCTGTATGTATGTGTGTGTACATATCTTGCTTAAGTGAGCGTTTTTGGCACCTTACTTTTCATGCTTGTACCCCATTTTTTAGGTCTCACCGTAAAAATTCACTGGACACATTTGTAAATCGCAGAGCCCTTTAGTTAAAGTTTCATACACCCAAGTGACTGTCAGTGGATCTTATAAAGACCCTTGATATTGGAGAGCGTAAATATTCAGAATTAAATGAGGAACGCCTTTAAATAAACATTCATCATCATCATCGAGCGAAGCAAAATCATTGGCAACATGCTTGTGCACTTATCAGCGTGTATCTTTCAATGTTTGAATAAATTTCTTGAATTCTGCTGAAGGTGAAACATGAACACTGCATTACAACCGCCAGGGTAATAAAATGACGTTCTTTCACTTCGTTTGTTTTCTTCAAATGTAGTCAATGGCTGAGTACTGGCCTGATGCATCCCAGAGTGAGGTGACGTATGATCCATTCACCATCACGCTGATAAACGAAGAACACTATGATGAGATAACATGCAGAACACTAGAACTCAGGAGTACCACTTCAAAGGTTTGTAAGCACTTATCATCTTCGATAAAATAACAATTTTGCATGGTGAAGTAGATATTTGAGGAAGTTCTTGATTGGCGTGGATCTTAAAAGTACAACTGACATGACTGAGGTCATTTCAATTTACTTATCGCTTGGACATATTTCATAAATTAGATATATCGCGATTTACTTGATGATAACATTACTTGATACAGTGGAAACTCGGTATAGAGGTGTCTGACATTACACAATTTTTGGTGTAAAGAGGGAATAGTTTAGTCCCAGCTCTTATGGCTCATTTTATTCATATCCCTGCTGTAACGAGGTATTTTTGATAGTCCTAAGTATCTCATTATATTGAGTTCCCACTAGAATACATAAATGTAACATACCGTTCTTTCCATATTTGATAAGTGGAAGTCAGTCTCATGTTGCCCCTCAATTAAGACAGTGATTTTTAAGTTTTCAGATATGTTTGCATTCCACATAAGTGCTTCTTGAAATTTGGATAAATTATTACCCGCAGAAGATTTTGATTTTCAAATCAATTAAAAAATCATATGCTATACAAACAAGTGGTAAAATCAGAATGGGTGNATCTCGGCCGTCGATCGCCCTAACTTCAATATTGCATCGTCAGATTTTTGAAAATATGTACTGTTTATTTTAAATTAATTTATGATGCTAATTTATGCATAAAATACCTTTTTTTTGCTCTAAAACACCAAGGCAACACACCAATATCACCACCGTCTTCCTCGAAAACATCAACATCATCATTCTTATTAGCATAATCATCATCATCCTCATCATAATCACCATCAATGTCATCATCATCATCATCATCACCACCGTCATCATTATCATCATCACATTTATTATATCATGTATATTTTATCTATACTCTGTCTCCGCCGTTCACCTTAGGAAGGAAGAAGGGGAACACGAACGTTCTGCGCCCTCTCCTCGGTACTTGAGTGACTAAATGTAGAGAACTGGTTGATGTCTTCATTTGCAACTTTAATATCTTGAGGCTATACTATCAACATCACTATGGCAACAACACCAACATTATCACCATTCTCATCTTCCTCCTCATCATCATCATCTTCCTCATCATCATAATCATCATCACCATCATCATCAACATCTTCATCATCGTCGTCATCATCATCATCATCATCTCACCACATTATAGATATAACTAGACTTTTTCTCCTCCGATTGCCATAGGGATGGAGAAGGAGCAACAGGAACATTCTGCACCCTCTCCTCGGTACTTGAGAGACTAAACGTAGAGAGGCTAATGGACGTCTTCATTTGCAACTTTAATATCCTAAGACTACACTCTTTACATCACCATGGCAACAACACCAACATCAACACAATTTTCATCCTCATCCTTCTCATCATCATTATCTTCTTTATCATCATCTTCATCTTAAACATCATCATTCTCATCATCATTGTCAGCATTATCTTTAGCATCATCACCCTCATTCTTATCTTCACCATCATCATCATCATCACCACATTATAGATATAACTACATTTTGTCTCCTCCGTTCGCCTTAGGGACGGAGAAGGAGCAACAGGAACATTCTGCGCCCTCTCCTCGGTGCTTGAGAGACTAAACGTAGAGAGGCTAGTGGACGTCTTCCAGGCGTGCAAGAGACTCAGGGCTATAAGACCAGGAGCAGTTGCTTCACTGGTAAGAGATGAATGTCAATATTTTGTAGAAAGGAAATTACGTATATATCTGAAAGTTATTTATAAATAGAAAAATTAAGATAGATGTACAGAAATACAATCCATGTCCCAATCAAAAAAATAAGACATCGGTATATTAATACGAGGCTACGTCATACATGAATCTTCTACCTTAATAAATGTCTCAAACTTACAACGGATCTTATGGGAAGAAGTAACCAAGCCATATTACCCTCGAGAATGCTGAGTAAGATCTAAGGAGTTTTGTTTGCAAAGCCTATGTGGCTGATATTCAAACTTGGGCTTCTTTTCACCAAGACAGTTTTTTTCCAAATTGGTCTTTAATTAATCACATGTCAGTTCCAATTCAAATAGGAAAATTACAGCAGCCGAAACGTTCTACGTTT
>BQKZ01002098.1:0-11832 GCA_036244855.1 Temnopleurus reevesii
AATGTTTTTAAGAAATACATTAATATTCTTTTATGGTATGGCAATTTTCCAGGCTCAAAAGATAAAGACGAAAACAATGTTATTGCAATTACAAATCATAAAAGGGTTATTAATAAATAATGCAAATACAAACCAATATGTACTTACGATTGCCAAGAAATAGCAGACGTTTTTTTTTTCAATTTATCTTTTTATTATACAAAAGGCTTTCTTTTTAACAGAAGGCCACGAACTTAATTTAATTTCAAATTGTTTAATAAGATAAAGGATTACTTCTGCAATTCTGCTCTTATTTTAGTGTCTCAAATGTTATGACGATTTTCCCCATCCCTCTTGTCATTTGTATAATTCATTCATTTATTTGTATTGTCAATCAGGAGCTGTGCAAGACTTTCCAGGCATCCAGTTTGAGCCCATCGGCCATCTCGCCCACATCTTCAGGCCAGATGTCAGGTCAGCTACTGCTGCAGTGTCTGCAACATTCTCTGGAGAAACAACAGCTCAGAGAACGACTAGCTGTAAGTGTTCTTTTGTTACAAAAATAATAACAATAATAAATAAAGAAATATAAATAATTAATGATAAATAATAATAATAGAATAAGAATAAATAAATCAATAGATGAAAATAAATTAATAAAAATCCAACATATATGAATATATATATGCCCTTGAAGGGCGCTTTATAAATCATTATCATTATCATCATTATTAACATTATCATTATTATTATAATAATAATCATTATTATTATAATGATAAATTATCATTATTATCATACTTTTTAAGTATCAAAATCAACATTTTAAAGATTATATTGTCTCAGCAGAACTTTCAAAAATGATTACAGACTCAGAATAAGCACAAATTATTAAGTGGCTTGGAGGACAGCTACAATCTTTACCCCCACCCCCCCAGGGGCGGATCTAGCTTTTTTCCAAGGGGGGGGGGGTTTGAGCCAACGACGATGCAGAGCATCGTCCACGAACCACGAAGCGGCGATGTCCGAGCCGCGTAGCGGCGAGCCGATTTTTCTGCTATTTTGAACCCCTGTAAATGATGTTATCCTGCCATCTACTAATGCAATGGAGACCATAAAAAGCAGTCCATGATAACATATTTTTANAATTATTGTCACAGTAAGATAAAAAATGAATGCCTTTGCAAAAGTATTACCGGTACTTAATCATTAAAAATAAGTAACGAACTATAGAAATGGATAAACACAAACTTGTTCAGAAGTCTATTAATGTTTTTAAGAAATACATTAATATTCTTTTATGTTATGGCAATTTTCCAAGCTCAAACGATTGTGGAGTCTCAAATGTTATGACGACTTTCCTCATCTCTCTTGTTTTTGTTAAGTCATTTGTATAATTAATTTATTTATTTGTATTGTCAATCAGGAGCTGTGTAAGACTTTCCAGGCATCCAGCGTGAGCCCATCGGCCATCTCGCCCGCACCTTCAGGCCAGATGTCAGGTCAGCTACTGCTGCAGTGTCTGCAACATTCTCTGGAGAAACAACAGCTCAGAGAACGACTTGCTGTAAGTGTTCATTTGTAAAACTAAAAAAAAAAGAAAAAAAAAAGAGGATAAAATAATAAAAATTGAAAAAATCAAATAATAGAAAAAAAAAATAAATCCCAGATATATAAATTTATATATGCACTTTTTGAATCTCATGAAAAGGTGCTCAAAAAATTTATATTATTGCTATTATCAATATTATGGTCATTATTATTGTTATTACCATTATCATTATTATTATTATTATTATTATTATTATCATATATATATATATATATATAATATATAATTATTATTGTTATTGCTATAATCTATAAAGTTATTTATATTAATCATAAGTATCAAAATATTTATCTTCAAGAGATATATGAGGTTTTGAAAGGTGCGGTATAATTGAAGCATATATATATCTTTTATGATGCTATTATCGAGTTAAATCTTATTTTTTATTTTTCTTAGAGCCTGGCATCACAGCTTGGTGTTGAAGCAGATGGAGACCTCGGTGACCTTGTGCAGAAGATCAGCTCTAAGGTGACCAATTTAGAGATGAGGAGGCAGGAGGCAGAGGAGAAGGCCAAGGCTTCTGAGGATAAGATCCGGGTTCTGGAGACACAGCTGGCTCAGGCCAGACAGGAGAGAAACGATGCTCTTCAAAATCTCCAGGTAAATCACTTTTTGTTTTGGTTAATAATTTATTTAAAAGACTGAAAATCGATATCACCAATTTTTCCAACAATCTTTAAATATTTTCCCCTAAAGTCTTTGCCATTTGAAATCATAACTATGTTAAAAGTGGCACAATTGTCTGACACGTTTTGCTCTGTTTATCTGGTTTTTCTCCTTTTATTTCTTGAAACGAGAAATTTCCAATCCATTTAGGTCGTAATTAAAAGCTCTCCAATACTGATAATGCAACTTCATATAAACTTTATCTGCTTAAATATTTCTGAGATCTTAACCTATATAATTATTCATTTTTTTTTTCAGGACTTGGCTCGGCAGCCGACAATCGTCTCCCCTCCCGCTTCCTCTGTGTCTTGGTAAATATAATATTTCCCATTTATGTTACGGGTAATATATCAGAATTGATCAGCATTCTAATCAAAAGACTTATTTTCCTTCAAAACCCTTTCATTTCATAGCTCTCGGCACCTTGTAACAAATTATACACCATGAAAAGACCAAGCAAACAAACAAGATATAAACAAATAAACAAACAAATACAAGTTGGTTATTTTGTAAACTCTTAGAAACGATGGGTAAGGAATCGGTAATGCCATTCCTTATGATTTGGGCAAATGGAAGCATGTATAGCACATGATTACTGAAATTCTGGAAAGTTTGAGGAGAAAATTTCCATTTTTTTTTGCATACAAAGTGTTTGGATACATAATTACCTATATATTGGCAAATGAATACAATAGTGGAATAATTCACACCATCCTGGGGTTACTGATACAATTATTAATAACTTATATAAAGGTCTCGATCAAAGAACTATCTATGCTACCCCTTAGGTCTTGTGGAGGTAACCCTCAAACGCCCTCTACAGCTCCACTAGGCACTCCCCTACTACCCTCCCATCCTCCAACACCGGACACTGCCCCCATCGACACCATCACATTGCCTCCTATGTAAGAATTATCATATAATTAATGAGGCAATTAATCAATGTGTGTATTACTAAATGTCAAACATGGTATATTGCCTAAAAGAATAATTACTACAAATTCTAGAAAATATCGCATCTGCATCTTACACAATTCAATTATGCTAATTAGTTTGATTTGCTGCATATCCCTAAACCACTCGATCGACAAAGACAATTTGTTTTAAATTAATACTGCTAAGTTTAATATTCTTTTTTCTTTTCTTCAGAACATCGAGCACCAGCTCTGAGGCATCTGGTTCTGATGTGGCCGCTGGGACACCTCCAACAGATCCTCTGTCAGGACTGGCAGTTGGGACTCCTCCAACAGTTCCTCTGTCAGGACTGGCAGTTGGGACTCCTCCAACAGTTCCTCTGTCAGGACTGGCAGTTGGGACACCTCCTACGTACAGTTCCGTTGTCCGCTTCAGGGTAAGTATTTCAACATATTTCTCTTAGCTCAAAATAATCAAATAATCGGGTACTGTAATGTACTGTAGAGTTTCTAAATTTCAATTCATATTATGTTTCAATGCAAATTCAATGCAATAACATTTCCACTCTTGTATTTACGATCTCTCTTTACAGATCCCGATCAGCGAGTGCGGCAAGAGCCAACTCTCCATCGACCACCGCACCAGCCTCCTCCTTGGTCTGGGGCATGGGAGACCTCAAGTCTTTCCACCAAGGCGGCGGTGACATCGAGCTCGGCAGTGGACTGAACGGAACTGTTCATCTCTTCCGCCATCGGGTAACCAACCATCCGATAGCCATAAAGTACTTTGAGCTGCCTAACGACACCCAGGAGATGACCTTGAAGGTTGGTTTAAAATTAACATGGATGTTAGCTTATCAGGCTCTGACAATGAATCTAAAAGGCATCGACCCAAATGTGGATAAATAGATGCTCTCCTTATTTGTTACAGTAAAATGTTCAAAGTAACAAACTCTTGACAAAGGATATTCAAATTTCTATTTTCATTGTTGTATGACAGAACTCTTTCAATATGAGTAGCCAATAAAAATGTAAAAACACTGACATTCTCGACTGTTGGTAAATAAAAACCAAAATATTTATTATCACAGCTAAAAAAAAGTAGAAAATTTGTCTCTTTAACAGGCAAGGCTCATCCAGTCGGAAGCTTTCATCCTGGACAAGCTTGGCCGAGAAGATGGCTTCCCGACTTATCATGGGTGCGTTGAGATCAGCTCAGGTAAGATAGGCATCGCTATGGATTTCATCGGGGACCCGGTGACGGGAGAGACGTGGACACTCGGCCGTGCCTTGCGAGAGCTTTCTCTGAGCACAACTGAATGGTGAGTAACCCTACTAAGAAATAAAGTAACTATTAAGTAACAATTAAACTAAAAAAGAAGAAGAAAATAGAAAAAGAAGATCAAGGAGAAGAAGCAGAAGAGAAAAAAGGAGAAATGGAGAAGGAAGATTGGAAAAAAAAGAAGATGATGATGAAGAAGAAGTAGAAGAAAGAGAATAGGAAGAAGAAGAGAAAGAAGAGAGCAAAAAATTAGGAGAAGATCAGTCGTAGTAGTAGTAGTAGGAGTAGAAGAAGAAGGAGAAGAAGAAAAAGAAGAAGAGGAGGAAGAAGAAGAAGAAGAAGAAGAAGAAGGAGATGAAGAAGAAGGGAGAAGGAGAAGATTTTATTTTGTATTCTAGCACTTTTCTTTTGTTAATCCTTTTCAGACATTGATATGATCTCCCTCTTCCAAACTTCTTCTTTCTTTCTACTAGGCTTCAGTTGGCTTTGGACATCGCCAAGTCACTTGGTCAGATTCATGAGAAAGGATTTCTTATGAATGACTTGAAGGAGGATAATTGTATGCTACAGCCAAATCCATCTGGTCGATGGCATGCAATGATCGTAGACTTCGGGCTTGCGTGTCCTCGAAGTGAACCATTCTCCTACTCCTTTTCCAACGAAGATAAGGAAAAATACCGCCGAGGGGTATGTAAAGATTTTTTTAAGATGTTAACAGAAATATGAGTTATAAGTAATCAAACATACAATTAAAACAGTCTTGAAGAAATACCATGATAATTTTCTTTTAAACATTAGTGAAGATTGGGAAGATTAATCAGCAAAAAAAAAAAAGAATTTCATTATTTCTCATTTCAATTTGTTCTCATAAATATTCCAATAGAAAATATAATTTGTCAATTTTATGAAAATGGTGCTTTAACAGATAAATCAACTACAATTTTATGTGATGTAGGTTATAATGGAATGGAGATACGTAATCAGCATCAAAAGTAACTTAGCTTTCTTTTTATTTTTCTTTCTCAGGAGATCTACGCTCATATTGCGCCTGAGTGTGCGCTCGATGACCAACTCATCTCGGTCGAGAGCGATGTCTTTCAGCTCGGACGACTTATGGCCTTGATGGGCGGACTCAAGTCGAACCCAGACCTGACCGCAATCGGTAACATCTGCCGACAGAACTCACCCATCTGTCGGCCGACCATCGAGGAAGTTGTCGACGAGTTGGAGAGGGTAATATGAGAAGACATTGAATTTGAAAAGATATTATACCACATGCATTTTTCTTTCGAAAATTATAAAACATTATTGATAGTAATAAGAGAAATTCAACATCAATAGCTCAGCTGTTGAAAAAAAAGGAAATCAGTTTCCAAACTTTCACAACTGGACCATAATGATAAGCTAATTTGGAGCTATCATTAAATATGTTCAAATTGTGTAAACGTTTCTTTCACTTGAACAAAAAATACTAAGAAACACTTTTGGAAGTACAAAACTTTAAAAAGCACTTTTAGAACTATAAGACTTTTGTAGAACATCAAATTCTAGAATCCTAACATGAATATAACGCAAATCCTGGAATTCATTAAAGGTCCACTTTTATGACAATATATGTTGACTTGTGGTGATCTATGCTACCCTTACCATCACCTTTGTGAGTGAGAGAGCTCCCAAATGTTTCCCATATATTTTATAATAATTTTTCTTTATATTTTAGAGAGACATTTTGGGAACGCCCCTAAAAATTCTCTTCATATGCAAAGTACTGTATATGAGGTCATATACAGTACTATGCATATGAAGAGAATTTTTAGGGGGCATTTGTGGAAATCCCTTGGAGGGGAACTTATTTGATTTACAAAAGATATTAAGATGTAATTACACCTGACATGAACATACTTGAAATCATTCCTCATTATGTCTTATGTTAATTGGGAAATATTTACAACTGGCCATTATTAAGAGAGGTTAACTTGGTGAACAATGAAGATGGAATGCAATTACTGCTCAATGGAGTATCAAGTGAATGTTTCCACAATTCTATCAATAGAAACAACAGGCTCAATGGTGGAATGATTCAAGGTATGTTCACGTCAGGTGAAAGTACGTCCTAATATCCTTTGTAAATAAAATAAGTTCCCCTTCAAGGGATTGCCACAAATGCCGCTAAACATTCTATTCATATGCATAGTACTGTATATGACCTCATATACAGTACTCTGCATATGAAGAGAATTTTTAGGGGCGTTCCCAAATTGGCTCACAAAAATATAAAGAAAAATTATTATAAAATATATGGGACACATTTGAGAGCTCTCTCACTCATAATGTTGATAGTAAGGGTAGCATAGATCACCACAAGTCAACATGCATTGTCATAAAAGTGGACCTTTAATGCAAAGTCCTTTCTTTAGTTTGTCTAATAAAATATGCATCAAAGAATATGGTTTATTCCAAAGGAAATTAAACCTTTTCCTATGGTTTCAAACATTAAAATTAAATGATGCAATTTTCATTTTAATTGCCAATCACATTTCAATGAAGGTAGTAATGAATACATGACTTTGTGTTCGCAAAAAAACCCCATCTAAACAGTGTTGAAAAAATTGCAATCGGTTGGAAGCTAAATGTCATGGTATAATATCTTTTAGAAATACAGTGTCCAGTAAGTATGACTGTAAATAATCTTATTCTTCTAATTGTAAATATATTATATTGCGAAGATGACACAAAGTTGGTGTTGCAAAGAACGACACTTCTAAACCCTATATTACTGCTTTAGATCTAAGATAAGCAGAGAAGTGCAAATCAAAAATATACCGGTTTTGGATATATACCAACAGCAGAAACAACAAAACAGTGCATCATAATATTTCGAACGTTATTTCGTCATCTGGTTTTGAAATTCAGGCCCAAAGGTCAATGAGATCATAAATGATCATTTCTATTTATGTAACACAAACGTTGCAAACCTTCAATATTAATATACTGAAACAAATTATTCGGAAACGTACGGAGATGGATAAATTGGTATTAGACCAAAGGTAGTCCATCACGGTGCAGAGCGGGGAGGGGCTCTGTGCATGAAAAAAAAACATTCCTTTTCAGTAAAAACTACTGTTTTCAGCATAATTAAAATCTACCAGTATTGTTTTTCATTTGCACTACATTGCAATGCAAACTAAACTACATACAGAACAATAAAGTGCTCTTAACTTCTTCATCACGGCAAAGAGCGGATAGCGGCTCTGTAGTGGTCGTAACTCTTGCCTTTCAACCAGAGGGTCGTAGGTTCGAATCCTATGGCGTCAATTTCCTTCAGCAAGACGCCAGGGCAATAATAATGTAAACTGAGCACCTTGAGCACTCAGCAATGAGAGTGGATACGTGCGCTATATAAATTGCATATATTATTATTATATTATTATCAAACATAATTTTCAAGCAAAACAGCATTTTTGGTCAATTGCAATCTAAAAGTTCTCTTTTTGGTTTCTGCTACATTGCAATGCAAAATCTACTATAATTTACACATTAAAATTAAAGAGCTCTCAACAATCATATTAAAACAAATACGGAGATGGATAAATAATTAAACCGAAGGTAGTCCATCACGGTGCAGAGCGGGATGGGGCTCTGCACAATAACGAAAATGTTGTTTCTGAGTAAAATAAGTGTTTTCAGTGCACAGTGGAAACTTGTTATAAAGAGATCAGGGGGGTGTTTCATCAAGATTTGTCGCAGAGACAATTAGTCAGCGCTGACAAATTCCTTGATTGTGATTGGATGCAAAGCACTTTCGCTGACAGTTGCTATGGGAACTGTCGGAAAATGACTCCTTGTCGCTGCGACAAATCTTGATGAAACACCCCCCTCATATAACGAATATCTGACATAAAGAGGTAACAAATCTGGTCCCAGCTCTAAATAACTTATTGTTTTTTAACTCTGCTATAACAAGGTATTTTGATGGTCCCAAGCATCTCGTTATATTGAGTTTCCACTGTCTCATAATCTGATAGTGTCTTTGATGTGCACAAAAACACAAGTTTGATGATTTGGAAAAAACATATACGGAGATGGATTAATTGGTATTAGACCAAAGGTAGTCCATCACGGTGCAGAGCGGGGAGGGGCTCTGTGCATTATTACAAATGTTTGTATATAATCAATCATTACAATTTTTTTCTTACAGGAGAGGGGGTACGCGCCCTAGTCAGTACTTAGAGGACAAAGTAATATACATGTATTTGCCAAAGTTAGGCGTTTTCCTAGGACCTGCAAAATTCATCTTTTTCAGGAACTGTTTTGTCTATATCTAGATCTAAAATTTATCATATAAACATTTTATAAAAACTAAAAAAATAATCATTCTAACAATGGCAAAGGGCCTGAATCTAAATCCAATTATATTAATCCTAATTCTTCCTGGATGTTTAGTGGGTTGATTTTCAAATATGCGTAACGTCAAGAGGGCATACCTGCAAAGATTTGAGTAATATTATTCCAAATCCCTTTTGATATGCAAAAGTCTCTTAAAAACACAATGTTACTTTGAAGAAGAGAGAATTACTGTTGTGATAATAAAATTCGCCTGAAAGGCTCCTGGTATTGCAAGAATAGTTCATGAAAAATATTATGTTAGTGCGCCGAGTGATGGAAAATGCGTGATGAAAACAAAATGTGTATAATTTTTTTTACTGAAGAATTTCATCGGTTGGGGATGATGGTTTTTGATCGACAAGATTAAAGGGGACTCATATCTAAGAAAGATATTTTCTTAAAACTGAACTGTTTACACTTAAAATCACTCTAAGTGGCTTCTTCAGGACTTAAACTGTAACTTAAACACTGTTTTTTCCTCATTCACTTTCGTGGTTACCATGGCAACCACAAAACAATAGAATACATTGGTACCTTTGTTTTGCTGCAATTTCTTTTGTAATCTGAAGGTAAAAAGCATCCCAAATGTCTGTACAGAGCCATATTTCATTTTTTTCATATTCTTACCCCAAATCATGATATTTTAGCCAAAGTGGCCATTTTCTTAGCTATGAGTCCCCTAAGCCTACTTTGAATGGAGACTCTGGATGTGCATTGTCCCACATGATCAGCGCTCAACAGACAGAGAGAGGGAATAAAATGCAAAACGACATCATTAGGCTTGAGAAAGTCGTCACAATACGACGAAAGCTAGCCGCATAATCAAAAGGTAAACAGAAGCTTCGAACTTCATTGATTTTTCTCTTTTTTTTTACATTTCCTTTCATGTCTTTCTTAGAAAGATTGGGCTTTGGGCGTCAGAAGCAATGTAATGCTGGCGTAGAGAATATCTTGATTTTTCAAAATTTTTTCGTATTATACAGTAGAAACTCGGTGTAAAGAGATCTGACATAACAATATTCCTGATATAATAATAATAATAATAATAATGATAATAATAAAAAGAATTTGTTTTTTTTTATATAGGGTTATCACTCATTCAAGGAAAGTCCCTAAGCGCTTAATAGTTAATAGTTTAACTCTAACTCTTTATAACTTGTTGTTTTTTAACCCTAATATAACAAGATTACTGCCATAACAGGGTATTTTTGATGGTCCAAAGTACTTTGTTATATGGAGTTTCCACTGTATATATTTTTCATCATTGTTGATGCACGTTATGATGGTCCTGGGATGGTGAGATATCAGCATTTTCTATCTCTGGAAACTGATCTTTTTAAAAAGCATAGACTGCTGCACAGAATGCATGTTTCAGTTTGCAATTCATTGGCAGATGAGTTGCTATTGCTCTGCAACTTTTTAGGAACACTCTCTTTCTCTGTAAAACATACATTTGTAAAAGAAAACACAACAATACTTGAAATTTGTGGTAGCTTCATATGTTTTAAATCCATAATAATACAAGATAATATACACTCTGTTTTACATTTGTACATAAATATATATACATCTGACTAAAAAGAAATCTGAATATTCATCTATGTAGATCAATTTTCAATTCTGCGATAAATTGATTGCTTCCTAGTTATCAGGAAGATGTAAATATTCATTATTGAATGATGAACGCCTTAACATCCCAATTTAATTAGTTATTTGTCAGTTGAGAAGGTCATAAAGTCAGAAACTACAATTCAAGCTTGACTGAGCAATTTAAGGGGGCCCTAAATCCAACATTTTATAGGAAAGGGGGAACGTATACACATTCAAAGGGACTGCAACTATTGCTCTTTCATGATCTTAATTTAAGAAATTAAAATTGTTCAACAATTTGAACGTCCGACTTTTGTCTATTTCTTAACTTCGCTCTATAAACTTTTCAAGCAATATTCACTGAAGACTATCAAATCTACTTCAGAAATCATAATTGAATGCTGAAGTTATTTAAGGAATATCCCACATGTAGGGGGTGGGCATACATAAGTTATGGAACTGCCCATCTAATGTATTATCTATATCTTGGAAACAAAAGTAGCATCACTCCTCACAAAAACATTGTTCTTTCCATACAAACATGGGCGCTTCCATTGTGATCATTTGGGTACGATTGTATTTTTCATTCATTTTGTCTAAAATTCTTTGAATACACCATCTTCAAAAGAGAAACATCCCTCCTTAAAGAATGGACTTGCCCATCACACTGTGCTTTCCATACAGCCATGGGTGATTCCATTGTCCTTATTTGGGTACTTCCAGGTTGAGGATGCGTGTGGGAGGGATCTCTAGCTCTTGGTTCACCTTTGAGTTGATGTACTGGTGTAGGAGCATACGAAGTTCAGCGTTCTGTTGTCGTAGACTGTCAGTTTCTGTGATAAGTTTGGATCTTTCATGGAGTGTGTCACTGTAAAAAAAACAAAAAAAAAATAAAAAACATATTGATCAATTTTTGTTTTAAAGGGTATCTGAAGTTTAAAAAAAATGCAATTTGTATGTCACTTAAGTACATAGAATTAACCCCAAATAACTTTATCCATCCTAATATGGATAACTAGTTAAGAGTTAAAAAGCAAATAAACGTCTCATCCAAGATCGAAGCACAAGGCCTAATCCTGTGCGTGGGATCTTGAATGCAGTGCGTTCTATGGCCCGTATTCTGATGTCAGGTTTAACTTTAACCAGAGTTTAAATCTGTGGTTTAAGTATGGTAAGCCAAAAGAGGCTTGAATCTATTACAGTCGATGTTTAATTTACCAGGATATTTTGCACTCATAGTATTAAAGATTGTCTTGGAATAACAACTTAAATAGTTTTCTACAATATTAGAGCATGGGAAAAGAGAGCAGTTAACATAAAAATTATACTGTTTAAATAGAGTTTTGGCACTTTGGGCTTACCATACTTAAACCACAGATTTAAACTCTAGTTTAAGTTAAACC
>BQKZ01002098.1:12034-22652 GCA_036244855.1 Temnopleurus reevesii
GGCCATTTTGAAATCCAAAATGGCCGCCATCAAGGCTTGAATTTTGAGTGGCCCAATATCTGGAAATGTTTGCAATGCATCAATGCACATTTGTGCCAAATTTGGTGCTTGTATCAAAAAGTGCACAATTGGTCAGCTAATCCGCCTCACTATATATCTTTTTCTCTTATATGAATCTTTTTTCTCTCTTCCCTTCCTTACATTCTGCCTTCCTCTTTCTCCTTTTCAACATCCTCCATTTCATTACTCCCTTCTCTTTCTTCCTTCATTCTTTCTTCCATCATTTCCCCTTCTTTCCTACCCTTAAACTTTCTTCATTCCTTCATTTTTCATTCCTTCTTCCCAACCGTTCATCCCTCCCATCCTTTTACTTTCTATTCATAACTCTCCCACAGTATTCCTCAAAACATACAATTCATAAAGAGCAATATGATCTATTCTACAATGTTGCTCAATTCAATTTTTTCAACAGAGTTATGTTTTCCAACATAAATTCTTTACGGATAGTCTAAAAACACATCAATCTATTCTCAATATTGCCAACATACATAAAGTACTCGGATGCCTCGCTTAACCTCTAGTCACAAAGCATTGTGGGACAGCTCGGGACCAATTCATTTCCAGTTACCATTGCTTCGACCTCACAGAACTTGGAATAATCTGATTTCTGTGAGCTGAAGCTCGTCCACTTTTGTAGTTATTTCTTGCTTGTTTTCATTTTATAGTAAATATTTCTCGGGTATTCAATAGTTCTGTATTCTGACTTATCCCGATTATTGGCCATCACGTAGTTGAAAGGCTGCTACGCATCGGAAGTAATCAAGTATCGGAAATGGCAAAAAAATCTCTCGGGTAAAATCACATCTGGGTACATTTGTATAATGGAAATATCAAAGATTCCCTCCTTAGTTGGAATGTTATCAAAATGTTTAACTTACCTTGCATCTCTGTCCTCTCCTGATATGATGCGGAATGTCTGATATTTTACTTTCTCTCTGAAAGGGAAAAAAGAAAAAAAAAGAGAAAACTTTACTGATTAATCTCTATAAAAAAGGTAACATTCAAGCATTAATTCTAAACAAATTACAAGTGAATTTTGCAATGAAAAATGTAAAGGTGTCTATACATAGGACTATTTGTCCATAAAGATGCTCAGCTCAGATGCTTCAGCAGTCTTGGTTAAAATATTTAACTGCAAACCACCCCTCCCAACATTTCTAACTAAAAAAATACAAATGCTTCTGTGCACAAAGAACAAAAAGGTTAATCTTCATTGAATGATAGATTTTATGATAGTGATGATGATGCTCTTTCCTCCATATTGAAAATGAGTGAGACCCCTACTTTCTACTTGCTGTCTCTATATCATACAGTCCTTTGACCAAGAACTTCAAACTCATTTGACTTCATGGCCTTCTCCACTTTTCAATAAATTTCTATAATTATTTTTGCTATGAAACATGCATAAAGAACCTGAGCCCGCAGAGCATCAGTCGAGATTAAAAAAAAGAAAAAAGAAAAAAAAGAGAAATGCTGGGATAAGGCAAGATTATTTCAATTATTTATCTGCCCAACACAAAAATCATTCAATTGATAAAAAGAGAAAGGTTTTTACCAAAATAACGTTCTACTTCTCCTCATAATACTCACTTGGTTGGTTTTCTGTTTTCTTCCACAAACATCCTAAGAGCATTGAGAGCATCGTTAGGATGGATCAGGTCAAGGCCCGTTGATTTGGTGGATCGCAGCGAACCAGTCTCACTTGGGTCTGGGGCTGAGCTGCCTGTGATCCCAGCAACCTCTGCGTCAATTGGGTCCTGGTAAATCAATGAAAGAATGAAAGGGTTATTATTACAATATGATGATTAAGCAGCATAAAATACAAATTTACTCTCTGTGTTTGACAAAGTAAAATACATATTCATCAATCCATTCTTATTTTATGAATTATACATTATACAATAATGAGGTCTCCCATTTTTATGAAATCTCCAATCTTATTGGTCAAATTTTCAGAGAGATAACTTTAGATTTACCTCATTAACATCATGTCCAAGATCAAACCAGGTAGTATGAACTAATAACATGCTTTCTTGTTTGTTGTTGTTGTTGTTTCATTCACTTATTCTTTTCTCTTTTACAAATGTTGAGTGTGTTTGCAAATGAGATTTCAATAACAGAAAACAACATAATATCACTTTAAATTTTATTGATATCTATGAAGTGCTATGAATTTTCAATCCAACAAGAAAGTAGGTACAATATATTTCTTTTTATGCTTCATGCTTCTTCTTCATTACATCGCAACGTGCTTGTTTTCACACAATATGCAAAATAATACAATTTTTATGGTTTGAAAGAGGTTCATCGTGGTGAAGAATAATTGAAGAAAGTTGATCAGTTGTCTCGAGTTTGCACATTGTGAGACAACTGATCAACTTTCTTCAATTAATACAATTTTTATTCCATATTTCATTTGGCTCTAGGGAATATGGAATTCTAATTGTGATAGTTCCTACACTATGTGGACAAGCATGGCGTAACTAATGATGCTTTATACTTGTACAATGAAAACAAAACTTTGATTCAGTCTTACCTGATTGGCACCTTCCTGTCCATCTTGCTGATCGTCCCCTTGTGCAGTCTCCTAGAAAAACAGCATTCAAAGAAACAAATTGAATATCTACATAACGGCAACACAGCCAGGGTGTATATTTTTCGTCACAAAGTACATTTTTTAATGTTAGGATTGACTTTCAGGCCTACCAACCTGATGGAACATTTTTTATATTAAAAATTAAAGACATTGTCACAAATTATGATTTTATTATTTAACAACATTCTCAAATCAACATGTGTGACCTATGTTATTATACTCAGATTGATGAAGAAAAAAAGAGTGCAAATAAAATTGATAAAGCTTTCACTGTCGATTTACCACTGCAAAGTGTGTCTCTGTAGGTAATATCGATAATTTCACAGTTTTTAAGCACTAAACATTGATTTTGAAGCCTAACATTTTCATATCTTAGTTTATGTACACCATCAACCATTTACGGAGTATTTAGGATCTGACAGTTGAGAATTGTTGAACGAAAACAATGTTGAACAATGTCTTTAAGCCAGTGCTCATCAAAATCAAGGATTCCAATGGATTGGCTTATGCTGACTAGTTTACAGCAGCAAAAATCTTCCTGAAATATCCTCATTGTAAATTTATGCTTGATGGAGGCGTCATGGTGTAGTGCTTCTGACACTAGCCTTTCAACCAGAGGGTCGTAGGTTTGAATCCCACGCATGGCATGGCAGGAATATTCATTCCTTGCGATGCCATGTGCACCGGTGTACGCCATGCTCAAGCCAGGGTAATGATCATGCAAAGCACCTTGAGCACTAAGCAAAGTGGATATGTGCGCTATATGAATCACATCTTTCATTATTATCAAAACTATGGATGAATATATCTTACCTCCATTCCATCTGGTAACGCATCTTGATCCTTCGTGTACATAGCTTGGAGAAAGTAACCAGCCAACTTGTGAATGTCGTCTTCAGTTTCAATACCTAAAGCCTGTTTCACATAAAGAAAAATGAATGAAACAAGGTATGTTATTGGTCTAATCATAACTGAGGCCTATTTTATACAATCACATTAGGCAATTCAAAAAGTGTTTTATACAAAACACAATTTCAATTTCTTGTTACCAGTTAGTGTTATTAATATCCGACATATTTTTGCAGTGGAATAAATTTAAGCCTAATGCACAATTGTTCCCTTTTTTGTACACATGCTTTTTTTTCTAAAATTTTATCTCCTAAGGCTGAAAAACAATCTATCAGAAAGATGCTTATTTGACCACTTTTCATTCAATATCAATCAAAATATTGGGAGATGTATTGTGTAGATGAACATATAGACCAGCCCTGATATAGACTATTGTTAGTAAATGTTAGAAATAGCACAGCAACTAAGAACTTAGCTCAACTATTGTTTTGTCTGGATTCCTCAATTTCATCTTAAGCAAACTATATAATCATTTGATGTGTTTGGTCACATATAAGAAATAAAACGTTAAAACGTAAATAAAAAGTGTGAACTTACAGCAAAGATGGCATCCAGCTTCATGAGACAGCGTTCATCCTTCTCTAGAGGGGCAAGAAGCTTGTTTAGTTTGGCCTCGACCAGGAAACCCTGCATGACACACACACACAAAAATATAATCATTATTTGAGAATAGCATGTATTCATTAAACGGAATGGAGACAAAAAACTTATATTGTGTGAATTTGAGAGTGATAAAATCAATTTTGAACATTACGCCAATGACTAAAGACATGTATTCTAGCATAACTGAAGGAAATGTGAAATGAGATGCCAACCATTCTAGAATATGCATGAGGTGTACTTCCATATGAATTCAGGGCTTTCATCATAGAAGAATGGCTGAGATTATGATCATTGCTTTCACATTTAGGGGGTGTTGTTCAAAATCAACTGCAAATCAACTGCAACTTTGCACATTGTAACGCGCATTTCCATTCGCGCACGGTATGCACATTTAAGAAGACGCGCATGAAACAATGATTCTGATTGGCGTGTTCCGATCAACTGCAACTTGCGACCAATTGCAACTTTTGAGCAACACCCCCTTAATCTCACATTTCTTCAGCTGCTGCATTATTCACATTTTAATGATGACCTCAGGCATAATCTGGAATGGTTGGCATCTATGTATGTGGGGAGACATTAAATTTTGGGAGACAGGACGTCATGATGCTGATACCAGAGTGAATGAAAGATAATTTTTTTCTTTACAGGTACAGTACAATCTATAATGGCTACCTCCATAAATTGTCACAAGACAAAATTTGTGCTGCAGAACCTGTTTATTTAGTCCACTTGTCTATAATGGCCATCTTTTCTGTTTCCCTTTGAATTTAAAAAAGTATGCTGTGGAACCTTTATATAAAGGTCATCTGTCTATGACAGCTACTTAATCTGTTTCTTCTGGATGGCCGCCGTGAAATAACATTAGATTACTGCCTTTTTTTTTGCCAATGGATAAATTAAAGGAAGGAACGCTTTGCGATTATCAAAATCTTACCGATTCATCACAAATGAGCTCCAGGATCTGCTTCACAGTCTGCACGGACAGCTTCCGTTTCTCTCCTTCCTCCTCGTCTCCCTCCTGCCTCTCCCTCGGTGACCCCTCCTCCCCTCCTTCTCCCTCCCTAACAGATCCCTGCACGCTCCCTCCAGCTCCGCCCTCCATCTCCCCTCCTCCTCCAACATGGCTGCCGTCCGACATGACCTCCATTAAGACCTCGTGAGCAGAGACGGGTTGCTTCTTGCTGTTCTCTGTTGTAAGCGGCCCAGTGTTCTCCATGAAAAATCTAAGCAGAGAAACAGGATATTGGGTTTAAAGTCTCAGTAAACTGCAAATCAACTGCAACTTTGCAAATTGCAACGCCTATTTTCATTCACACAAGGTATGTGCATTTAACAAGACGCCATAAGAAAAGCTGCATTTCATGAATAGAATGAGGAAAGAATAATTTCCAGACTTAAAATGTTCATTCAGATCAGTCACTTATCAACAGAATGGTGCTGAGCTTTGTTAGTGGAATATGCAGCGCAAATTCAAGGATCAATCCATACGTCTTGAAACTGTCCAGCGCAAACAATTCTCCCCACCAACTATTGTTGTCAATTCAAAGCCGATGAGGGCGACAAAAATTTTTAGAGAAAATAATTATGTAGAGCCGGGACGGTCACTTCCGTTTCCGGTTCTCCTTGCGTGTATTTGTATGGGACTTTGTTTTGCCGACTCCATAGCTTCGTTTTAAATGCTCATAAATATATTTTTCAGTTAAAGTTTTATTTTTCTTCAAATGCTATTATGTTTTATTATATCATGGGGTTTTTCTGTGAGGCAGCAGAGTGCCCATCGGATGACGCAAAAAGGAGAAAAATTGACAAATATCCATGGATGAGAGCTGTGACCTGAGCATTTACCACATGTACCGGAAGTATGCTTCCCGGCTCCAGAGGTTCGATACTGGAGGTATTGATCGATATCACTCGGTATCGCCTATAGTCGGTGGGGAGAATTGATCATGCAGAAGTAAAGTCATGAGCAGTACTCACAGATCAGAAGGTGGTTGCCATGGTAACCCTAACTGCTGCTCAGAGATGATGCGATCCTGCTCCATCAGCTTAGCTCCAAGCTCCTTGACTTCCTCCTCGTTCATCAGCCAGATGTCATGGAATTTCTTGGTGTCTGTGGCCTGGAAATGTCTGGAAGAGGATTACAGTTAACAATGAAGTTAATACAACTGGGTGGTGTTTCACCAAATTGTTCACAGAGTTAGGCACGACTATAAGAAAGACTGGAGTATATTAATCAGTTTAAGAACTGATACAAGTCATGCGTAAAGTTGTTCTTAAAATCTTTCGTGAAATGATAGTCATTCTTGATTTCTTGGATAATATTCAATACATATTTCTCCCTTAACAAAAGAAATCTTTGAGGTTAATTTCACATTGGAATTGAAATTAAGGCGAGCATATATCAATTTTTGTGTTTGTTATCCAATACTCCTTGTAAGAGTCAAAGAGTCAATAAAACTCTAAACTTTCAATTTAAAAAGGAATAATTACAATATGGTAAAACCTCTGTAAAAGAAAATAATAAATAAATAAATAAATTTAAAAACAGGGTGAATGGGAAAAGTATATTTAATGAATAGGAAACAGTTCTGTTTTCTTTATTTTTTCCCATTACTTGACATTATTTTATGACCATACACCTGCAGAAAATCATGACCTGATGTCACCAAAAATATTTTCTTGTCATGCATAATCCCATTTCTCAAACCAACCCCCAACAGAACATATTCTATTTGGAAAGAATTCCGATTCCAACCCAATCTCAATGCTAAATTATCCAGAATGTCCAGCAGAATGGAATTCCTTGAATTGTTCTTTGATTCTCCTTGTAATCATCATCTTCTTTGTATTACTTCTCCAAAGAGATAAAGCCTAAAATAAAAGAAGAGTCTACCCCAAAATAATAATTTTTTAACAGAAGCAGAAAAAAATTGGTGAGTAAAACAAAAAAAGTTTGAAGAAAATCGGACAAGTAACAAAAAAGTTATGAACTCTTAAAGATTTGAAAAAATGAGCAAATCAGTGGAAATTTCCAGAGATGTTGCTAATTTGATGACATCATGGGTGCACAACTAACCAGAGTTTTCATTATAAATATGGTGGAAAATTCATAATTTTCACAGAAAGTTGCAAAGTTTGTATGAATGTAAACATGCAAATAGTGGATTTACATATCTATCATAAAGATATCCTACGGTTATAGTTTTGAGCAACTCATATTTGGGGGGAAAAAGTAACATTTTATGACATTGATATGAATGTAATAAATGGTCAGTTGTGCACATGTGACATCATCAGTTGCCAATTTGTCTAAATATATAAACATTCATAACTTTCTTATTAGTTGTCTAATTTTTCTCAAACTTATTTTGTTCTGTTCATCTATTTTTTCTGCTCCTGTTGAAGAAATGTTATTTTTGGGTAGACTCTCCTTTTAAAAAGTAAACTTACTTTGATTTCTTTTGGAGTTCCTTGAATTGTTCTGTGATTCTCTTGTAATCATCGGCCAACCCTTGATTCTCTTCTTTGTATTGCTTCTCCTGCTTAGCTAACTTCACTTTCAAATTATTCAATACATCTTGTAATCTGCATTGGGGAGGAAATCAGACGGTCAATGATTAAAATAATATGATATAAGTTAGATCGATCACAAGGATTGCCTATTCTAGCCACAGGGTCATCATACCTGCCAACCTAAAATTAGATTCCACACTTTTCCAGTAACTTTATGGTTCATAGAGGGATACAAAAATCAAAATAAATCAGTAAATAATAACAATCACACCAAAGTTATGAAATAAACCTGTCTCCTGTGAAAAATTTCATTTGTCCATTGGAATTAAGTTTTTGAAGTTCTGAAGAACTAATGCGAAGCACCAAGACATACCAGAAAAACTAATGTTAATTACAGTGCATTTTTCTCTTTTCATTGATGCTATCCATTAACAAAATGGTGTCTGCGGAGACAGGTGGATGTGTAATGGTGTTATTGTTTTCTGAATAACTAAGGGTGTCAAAAGATGGGTAATAGAAAGGAGAAGAGTCCCATTTTGGTTGGCAGGTATGGTTCTTTTGCCCTTTCAGATGAATGTGCTGTGTGTCCTGTTGCCACATTTATGTCAAAATGCTGTCCTATTTTCATCATGGAAAATTACTACAAAACGGGCACAAGCATCTAAAAAAATCAGGAGACAAGGTATTCAAAACCTTCATGAAAAAAATTATTCAGATTAGTAGTCCTTCTAATGGATGCAAGACTTTTCAAATAAAAAAGAAAAAGAACATTCTTAAACATGTGAACAGGGCGGTATTTCACCAAGATACAAAAAATTTTACGAATGACTGGTATCAGTTTTTATACAGTATGTAATAATGTATGTAATATTATCAGTAATTAAGCAAAAGAACTGATACCAGTCGTTCTTTATCGTTTGTAAAACATCTCCCAGGCTTAGAACACATGTCACATCTTGGGTAGATATGAACTTATCAGCAAATACCCCTTCATAATTAATCTAACCTTGTGATCTTCCGCTTCTGCTGTGACTTTGTGATTGTGTTCTCCTCATCTCTCTTCTTCAGAACCTGGAAATTATATTCCAGCTTTTCCTGATTGAGCTGGTAAGTTGCCTTCATTTGCTGCAGCTGCTGTTCAAGAACCTATGAGTGAAAAGTGCAGAGAAATGGTAGTCATTCATGACTAAAGAATCCATGCAAAAAGGGTAAAATTTATGACAAATGCTGGAGGGAAAAAATCTAATGATAAAACTAGATTTTGATTCTAGAATTCACACCTATTGGCTTATAGAAACAGCCTGAACCTTTTCAACTAATGTGAGGAAATTGGTGACACTTTTCTATTTTTGTGGGTCCTGACTTTGTATTGTTAAGTTTAGAATGGGAAAATATCACCTATTGTTTGCATTTTTCAGATTTTTCACTACTCGCGCAAAAAAAATTAAATAAGGCACTCTGGGTTGAACTGAAAGTTGGATCATCAGATATAGCTGAAAGTTTGTAATCAAATGAACATGACTTACATAAACTTTCCTACAAATTTGCTACTTTCTGAAGAATTCACTGACCTGTACATCTGTCTCCAGCTTGATCTTGACCATGTTATACTCCTCAGCATCCTGGATCCTGAGATGCTGGATCTGCTGCTCATACTCATCCACTCTCTTCTCCCTCTGGTGCATGTAATCCAGCTCCTGGTCCCGTCTCCCTCCCATTGCCTGCTCCCACTTCCGTTTGTTGTTATCCAGGAGCTCTTCTCTCTCTGTTTCAAATGCTTTCTGTGAACGGAAAATGAACAGAAAAAGATGAATCAAATGTAATTTCTTCTCCTTCTGATAATTGAAATTGAGCTCCTAATCCGGTCTCCCTCCAATCACCTGCCCCCACTTGCGCTTGTTGTTATCAAGGAGCTCCTATCTCTCAGTCTCAAATGCTTTCTGTTTTTTTTTCTAATAAAGAAAGAGAGAAAGGAAATCCATTATTCTCTGATCTTTCTTTGATGCACGTTATCCAGCTCCTGGTCCCGTCTCCCTCCATTCGCCTGCTCCCACTTGGGCTTGTTGTTATCAAGGAACTATTCTCTCTCTGTTTTTCACACAAAGATGTAAAAAGGTAAAAAATTAGAGTTTAATTACTATCATATCTTCTCTTTTTCCTCTCATATATATCTATATCCCTCCTATCGCCTACTCCCACTTCAGTTGTTATTATCAAGGAACTCCTCTCCCTGTCTCTCTCTCTCTGTCAGATCTAATTGCTTTCTGTTTTTCACACAAAGATGTACAAGAAATATATGCTTTATTCCTGTGTATTGAAAAGTTCTATGTATAATTTTCTGTTAGCTATGTATTTCACACATGTTTACAACTTTGCTAATTTACCCCTTTTAATCATTGGAAAAGGATGCCTCTTCCAAGGAAAAGATTCTCCCTTGAAGTAGTACAAGAGACGGCATATTTTTGCTACATTCATAAAGAATATATGCTATTCTTGTATATGTCTTATCTATATGTGGAAAAAAAATGAGAGAGTGTACATCATAAAAAAGGCAGGACAATATTCTAAAACGTTATTGCAGAATAGTTACTTTGAATACAGATCAATACGATGATAAATAGTGAAAATCATCGTGCATATCAGTAGTCCTTCATTACTCAACACTTTGAATCAGAAGAAACCCAGTTGACCTACAAAGGATTAAAAAGCTCTTGAATGACCAATTGAAATTTCTCACAAGTTTTGTCAAATTGGGTGAAATCTGAAGCTCAATATCTACCTCAATTTGCTTGAGTTCATCTCTGTATGCTTTCGTCAGATTCTTGACTTGTTCTTCCATTCTCTCTATCATGAGATCAATGTCTTCTGCTTCTTTCTTCAAATCCTTCACGTACTGATCGTCTTGGGACTTCAATTCCTGTATGGGAGTAGAAC
>BQKZ01002098.1:22847-36986 GCA_036244855.1 Temnopleurus reevesii
TTGCGACCAATTGCAACTTTTGAGCAACACCCCCTTAGCCACTAAAAGCATCTGCAAATCTCCTGCAAGACTGGAGACATTCTTCATGACTTGCCCTTGAAGCAAAACTGTCTCCAGAGCAAGGTTGGAATGGCTGAATTGCTTATATTGAAAATTATCATCAATAAAAACAACAAGGAACACCATAGCAAATATTCTTTTTTCTAATCTATTCAATGATGATATTGAAGAAAAAGAACTCTTTTGAAACCCAAAGTATCTACTGAAAAGCTCAGTAAAAATGGCTCATTGCATTTTTGAGTGAATATGCAAGATAATACTAGAAATAATAATACATGTAGTAGCAAGAGCATAGATGCTTCTTGGCCAAGAGGCTGTACATCCATACCCCGACATATTTTCAAGGTGATTGGAATTGTAAAAATGTATGAGGGTAGTAAATGCAAGGAGCTAAGTTGCCAGAGTGGATAGATGCTGTCATTTCTGTACCACAACATGAAAAATGTTTACTTCAAGGCAAATGTCAGAAGAGGTCAAGCCATATCCCTTCAGTGTCAGCTGCAGCTAGGCAAAAGCATTTTGCCCTCACCCCCTCATATCATATTAATTTTCTTGGGGGGGGGGATGGTAATACCATCTTAGAAAATACATCCTCTCCCCTTTCCCAAATTCTAACGGATCCGATATCTGTAACCCATAAATCTCCTTACCATCTGGAAATCATTTATAAGTTTGTTCTTTTCATCAATCATGGCATCACACAGGGCCTTCTGCTGCATTAGGATATCATGAAGTTCTTGAGGGATGTCTCTGCCATTAGCCTGCTCCCAACGCTTTGTGATCTCCTCAAAGCGCTCCATTCCCGCTTTTGCCTCCGCTTCAAGCTTTTCATCTCTGAGGGAGGATAAAGAGAAAATAATATGTTAAAAATTCAATTAATATGGAGTTTTCAATTTCATTTGTGACAGTCAAACTTACACTCGACTGGAAGTACACGCCACAATTTCCGCGCAGCTGTGCATTGTTACGTCATAGCTATGATTAAAGGAGAAGCAACCACTGGAGTTATCGTGCTCTCATTGAATACAGAAAAATCATATGAACAAACTGTGCAAATTTGAGCAAAATCGAACAACCCGTTCAAAAGTTATGAATTTTTAAGTCACAGAGATTTGACGATCACTACCGCTCATGGGGATCCGTGCGCTCGGCAACACTGACTAAATATGTGACGTCACGTCGGACAACTACTCATTCACTTTGTAAATACAATTTTTAAAAATGGATTGATATAGAATTTAGAGTAAAGCTGCAACATCATTCTTCTCAAGATACATGCAGAATCAATGCAGAAATGCTATACCCCAACTGAAAATTGGCATTTTGTTGACTTATCTGAAAAAGGCGAAAATGTGAAATTTTGTAAACAGAGTGAATGAGGAGTTGTCCGAAATGACGTCACAAATTTGGTCAAATTTGCCGATCGCACGGATCCCCATGAACGGTAGGGATCGTCATATCCCTGTGACTTTGAAAATTTGTAATTATTGAACGGATGGTCCGATTTTGCTCAAATTTTCAGAGTTTGTTCATCTGATTTTTCTTCATTGAATGACAGCACGATAATCCCAGGGGTTGGTTCCCCTTTAATATATGACAAGCCCTCCCAAGCTGTAATGAGTATTTCTCGATCTTCCTGTTTGCTCACTGATCTCTGATGAACCCATGAACAAGCATGTGCCTCTTGTGTTGATGCTATTGTGACATCATCTGGAACTATTCCACTGAAAATCAAACTGATTTTGGGGAATGAACGACCAAGAGCAGTAGACGTGTTGACATTGCTTGACATTTTCCTCCAGTTGACTTTGACTGTAACTGTGAAAAATGAAATAAAAAACTCAATATTTTTCTCACATGAATGTCCCAAATGTTCTCAGTATTCACTTTTGAACATTTTACAATACCGCCCAGCTGATTTACAAGATCGAATATCACTAAGATCTCTTTTTAATGCTATGTATCTAATTAGAGAAATTAGGGTAATTTATAAAAACATGATGAACATTTTGTTTAACATGGCAGGGTACATACCTTTGTCTTTGTGTTTCCTCTTCCTCTGCTCTTCTCTGTGCCTCTCTGGAATCAGCCGCTACCCGAACATTTGTTACCAACTCCGTACCATGGCTTTGAAGTTTGGTCACTCTCTGTGTAAATGAACAAGAAGCGAGTTGTGACAGGAATGATAAAACTTATGGCTCATATTCACAAATGGAATCAAAGAAGTTTAGATAAATTTGCCGTTTAGCCATATTTGTGATCATTAGGCAAATACTGAATACATACATAAGGCAAACTTGCAACATTCACACATGTTGCCACGGTCTTAACAAGACGTAAATTAATTGAAATAAACAGTGTAAAATTTGCCATCCATGGCTGAAACCGTAATGCAAAAGGTGTGAATTCAATACACGTTTATTAAAACCTTTCACTGAAAATCAACTTAATTATTATCTCAAAAAAATAAATGTATTCCTGATGGGGTATGTCGACCAAGGTTCACTTTCCTCAGTAGTAGCAGAAGTCATTCAAGACTTTCTATATTATTACCTGTCTACTCTCCTCAATCTGCTTTCTGCTCTTGCTTGCTTCTTCTTTGTCTTCCTTTTTCTTTGCACCTGGATCCTCACCAAGTTTTTCCCTGAAAAAATGAAAATGCAAAGATTGTTAGTAAAATTAACCCTAACCCTAAACCCTAACCCTAACTAGTTCCTAACCCTAAATCCTAACCCTAAACCCTATAAAAAAAACCTAAAATGTACGGGGTATTCTGCAGTTAAGCTAAAGTTGCAATTGATCGCAAGTTGCAGTTGATCGGAACGCGCCAATCAAAATATTTGTTTCATGCGCGTGCCGTTGTGTTAAATGCGCATACCGTGCGCGAATGAAAATGCGCGTTACAATTGGCAAAGTTGCAGTCGATTTGCAGTTGATTTTGAGCAAAACCCCCTTCTTCTTCTTCTTCTTCCTCCGCTTTTTTCGGAGATCAGCTTTCGCCAGAGTACAGTTGACATGGATGGTGAATAAAGAAGTTGGTAACTATAGAGCTGAAAGAGTGCGGGCACGTGACAGATGGATTTTATACAGAAATAGGAGAGTAAGGTTGCAGAGTTTGGCATACACAAAAGGAGGGAGTTGAAGAGAGTTTGGGAGAAGAACAGATTTTGTGAAAGATGCAGAGTCAACTCGAATATAGTGGGGAAATGTTTCCTCCGACAGGTGTCTGCTTTTCAGCTCGTTCCTGAAGTCTTCTCTGTGTTTCTCGAGCTTTGTGCATGATCCCACAAAATGAGTAACATCCTCTTCCTCCAGGTGGCAAAGCTGGCAAGTAGTAGTGGATGATTTCTTGATGGTGACCAGTCTAGTCTGTACAAGATAAGTCTTGGTGAGGAGCTGAGCCCTCACCGCTACCGCCTGATGTAGACGGATATTTATCAAGAACAAGTCAAGGGTGACACTGCTAGCTATGGATAGCTCCCTGGAATAGTTTTTGACATTTTTTGACATTGTCAATACTCCAGAGAGCTATGGAGTAGAGTCTATACCGTGCATGTAGCACGGCGTTTTCAGATTTTAAATCGCCCCAAATTACTACTTTTTATTTTGGTATTTTCAATTTCATACCCCTTTGAACTTCCCTAGCATTACGTTTTTCCCTTCCCACCACAAATTATAATGAATGGGACTTACCTGTGTTGGAAATATCCAATTTTGTCCTCTTTTCCTCTTGCACAGCAGACAGTCCAGTATGAAACTAAATGACTTCCGTTGTAAACATCCGGTTCGGGTCAAAAGGTCACTGTGGTGGAGTTTCTTGGCCACTTTGCAACCCAGAAATCAGAATTTCTGACCGGTATCATACGTGCAAGTACATTCGCAATCGTCCGCGAGCGAGGCCAAAGAGCGTAGCGAAGAGGGCTCACTCAAAGAATAACACACACTCCGAAATGGAAGCGCTAGGGTCTCTGCGTACGACAGCTTTTTGCGTGTGTTATTCTTTGAGTGAGCCCTCTTCGCTACGCTCTTTGGCCTCGCTCGCGGACGATTGCGAATGTACTTGCACGTATGATACCGGTCAGAAATTCTGATTTCTGGGTTGCAAAGTGGCCAAGAAACTCCACCACAGTGACCTTTTGACCCGAACCGGATGTTTACAACGGAAGTCATTTAGTTTCATACTGGACTGTCTGCTGTGCAAGAGGAAAAGAGGACAAAATTGGATATTTCCAACACAGGTAAGTCCCATTCATTATGATTTGTGGTGGGAAGGGAAAAACGTAATGCTAGGGAAGTTCAAAGGGGTATGAAATTGAAAATAACAAAATAAAAAGTAGTAATTTTGGGCGATTTAAAATCTGAAAACGCCGTGCTACACGCACGGTATAGACTCTACTCCATAGCTCTCTGGAGTAGTGACAATGTCAAAAAATGTCAAAAACTATTCCAGGGAGCTATCCATAGCTCTGACACTGCACTGTAGCTGTGCTGTGTGACTAGGCCTATATTGCTTCAGCGGACCGTCTGCACGAACCCCCGCCGCAGCTCCGGGGTGCACATCATTGCCACAAGCGTCAAGTTCATCGGAGCAAATGTGAACTCTTGAGTCTTGGCATTATTACCTTCTCGCCGCTTCGATCCTCTTTGATATCCTCTGTCGTCTAGCAGCTATGCGTTCTTCTGGATCCGTGGAATCTACAGAAGGTCCAGTATCTTCCTCTTCATCATGAGAACTCATTTTGAGACAAATTAGAGATCACTAATATGTTTCACCGGCACAGTAATTTACACATAAAACAAATGGACCATACGTTTACGTGTGTTGCTATGGCCTTTTTCATCAACCTCTCTCACGATGATTGAAAAATAAGTATACTATTTTTATACATTCGGTTTATTTACTAATATTCGGAATAAATAATCGATAGGAATATAATAAATCTTCGTTTGAAAATATCTAATATTATTTACATGGTCTAAATCATGAGTGATTCTAAAGTATATGTACAAATTTTATAATAGTTCTTTCTCACCCTCTTTCTATCAAACATGGCGGTGAGCGTGTAGATCTTATGCGAATGATAAATAAAATCCACTCGATCTATTGTAATGTGGTTGAAAATGTGATTAGAACACTCCATTATCGGAGATTTAGAATACTTTTTGTACTGTAAGGGGCTATATTTCGGTGTGAGATGATTTTATTATGGTGTTTTTGACCGTTTTTGCAATTGGTGCGAAGCCCTTTCCCATAGACTTATACGTGTACACAACGTTTATGTATCAATCACCAACTGTCTTGGTTTTCTCAATCAACTTGTTTATTCAAAGTTCATAAATAAGTAAACTGTCAGTCACTCACACAGGAAACACCTATCTTTTTCAGGCAAAGCTGGAGGATAGGGGCCGGATATGCATGCTGTATTTAATTTGTGTATAATCTTACACTTACAGATGCGTGCGGCAGTGTGTCTGAACTTTTCACCACTCCACCAGATTCGACCAAATCCACGATTGCCAAACAGGCTCACTTTTTCAATTTTTAACAGAAGAATAGATTTGTTGGCAAACCCGGAGAATAGCGACGAGATGCGCGCGATGTATTCAATTTGTGTACAATCCTATGGAAGCGTGCGGTAGTGCGTCGGCGATGAATTTTGCACCATATCCGACCAACAAACATTTGGTAAAGTTGGCTCAAGTTTACACTTTTTAACACCAAAATCGATTAAATTTTCAAAAGATTTCTTGAAGTATTGATGGAGGAGAAAGAAAATAACATTTGAAACCAATATTCTGTTTATAAAATGTAATGAAAGTCACTTTTGGGCTCGTTTTGTGGATGGTTGCTGTCTATTTTGGGCTTCTGCCACCAATTGCAAGTTTTACATGGTGCGCGCACACAATCTCGTCGCCATTCAAACCGGGTCTGCCGATTTGTTTTCCCATGAATTTCTTTAAATACGGAAACGGAGTAAAAATTACATGTCCCTAATTGGTTTGAACTTCATTCAATTAAACCCTGATTTTGGTCTTGTTTTGTGACAATGTTGCTTGTTTACCTGTGTGTAATTTGGAATTCTGCTGCTGATGTGTATAATTTTTAAGTGTTATGCACATGCCATTTGGCCCTTACTCTCCAGGTTTGTTTTTCAATCGTACATGATAAATATTTACCTTGATTTACCTTGATGTTGGGCATAAAGTAAAACAGAGTGTTTTGCCCCTCTGAAACCTCAACCGTACTTAAAGGGGAACTTCACCCAGACATTTGAGTGCGCTCAGTTGATGAAGAAAAATACAGTGGTCAAACTGAAAATTTGAGCAAAATCCGACTCTCCATTCAAAAGTTATGAATTTTCAAAGTTTTGATTTAAACCCCTCATGGGCTCCTCAAATTGGCACCGTACAGGAACAAAATGGCTACCAACATGGAGAACTCTCCATTCACTTTGTACACAGAATTTCACATTTTCCTCTTTTTCCAGAAAAGTAGACAAAATTTTGTTTGTCAGTTACATATATTATAGCCATATCAATTCTGCAAGTATTCCAGAAAGAACGGTGCTGATTCATCATTTAAAATATGATATTGACCCATTTTCAATAAATTTACATACGAAGTGCATGAGGAGTTCTCCATGTATGACATCACAGATTATGCTAATTGGCTATACGTTGCCAATTCAAGGATGCCAAGCACAAGTGGAAATAATAACTTTGAAAATTCATAACTTTTGAACGGATTATCCGATTTTGCTCAAATTTTCACGGTTTGTTCATCTGATTTTTCTTCATTTACTGACAGTACATTTTTGTCTGGGTGTAATTCCCCTGTAATTAAACCGATAATTGGTATTGTGAGTTTGGTAGTACAGTCAGACCTCGTTATAAAGAGCACGGATATAACGAGCCCTCATTATAACAAGGTAATTTCCCTGGTCCCATCGCTTTGTATTTTATTGTATTTCGGCCCTGATATAACAAGGTTTCAATATTAAGAGGTAATTTCTCTGGTCCCAACGATCTCGTTATAACGAGGTTTGACTGTATTGTGAGTTTGGTAGTATTGTAACTTTTTGTATTTGTCTGTGATGTGTGAAGAGATCCGGGCGCTCACGCACTTTCATATCCAGCCTGCACTGCCATTGGTGTACACATGAAGGGATGTTGTATGAAGGAGGCATCTCGATGCTAATGTAATTTCGTATCCAGCTGTGCACCAACGTATGCGACGAGAGTATGGAGATGTCTCATTCTTTAAACGTCCCTTCGTGTGTATTGGCTGCACTGCATGCAGGTCTTTTTTGTAAAAAAAGTTACAAAAAAGTTTTAAAGAATATTATGGACTCTGAGTAGTTAAATAGCAGGGGCTAATTCAGAAAAATGGTCAAATTCATGCCACTTTCTTGTTTCTCTCTGAGCATAGACAATAAAATGCTGATATAATTACAGTCACAAGAAGTTGAAAGGTCTTAAAGTATGGTGCTGTCACATTAATTCGCCCATCATATTAATTCGTACATCATATGAATATCTACAAAATCGATGAAATATTACAAATCTGACATCACCATCGTGAAGAGTGTTGTTTATTTGCCTAAACTGGAAATTTTCTTAGCAAAAGGACCCAAAATAATGAAAATATTGCCAAAAGATTGGCAGATTTGCTTGCATTTGCAGAAAAACACTGATCTTGCGACACTGATCTGAATCCTTTCGATTTTCGAACAATTATCATCAAATTTGTAGGTTAACAGTTATACCATTTGATTCCTTGATATTTCGTGGTCAAACTAGTGTAAATTTTTCATCTTAGATGGAAGAAGTTTTACGGTAAATTTTGTGCAAAACGGGCTCTACGAATTAATATGACAGTTTGTTGACAAATTTCGCCATTTTCCAATTGAATTTTAATATCGCAATATCTTTGTGATTCTTTTGTGAATTGATTTTATTTTTTGAGAAATATTTGAAGTCTAAAATATGAAGTTTCATTTCGTGCCAAGATTTTAGAAAATAATTTTGTTTTTTAAGAGATATATTTTGCTAAGTACCACAATCTAAAAATGCTCTAGAAAAACTATACGAATTATAGTGACCCCATCATACGGCTAAGAACATTTCTCGCATCTTGGCCCTGAGCTTCTGGCAATCTCCAAACTCCCATCTTTAGATCAGCGTTCTACCATCAAATCGTGCTAACATCAAGTTAATCAACTTATTTATGAGATTGTTCTATTCAATTTTTAAATCTCTTCATACAGGACAAAGGCGAAAAGGACAAGGAGAAGAAGAATGTGATGCGCGAGCTGCGAATCCGCAAGCTCTGCCTGAACATCTGTGTGGGCGAGAGTGGAGACAGGCTCACCCGTGCTGCCAAGGTTCTTGAAGCTCTGACTGGACAATCTCCAGTCTTCTCCAAGGGTAGGTGACAATCTTATTTGCTGCGCTGTTAAGAGTGGTGTTTCAAAGTGTTTCATGATGGGCAATCCCAAGGGTTGGTCATGTCTGATACACTTAACATTTCTTGATGAAATTTCATGAAATTTTATTTGTGTATCATAGACATTGGGTGACTTCAAGTACGGTGTTCGGTGTTGGTTTTGGTGTTGAGAGAGCAAAACGGTCCGTAAACCAAGCTCCAACACCGTTGGTCAGTTTACAGAAGTGATACAGAAACGACCAGAAATACGTCAGAATCTTGCGAGGTCTACCCCAAACACCGACAGACTTCAGGTTTGGTGTTGAGGCGTTCAACACTGTACTTGAAGTCACCCATTAGCTGTTTCATACATAGTGAATTTTAATGATTCACCTTTTTCGGTGTACCGGTCACGACACTTTTATGAAATTGGATGATAACTAGCAATGGCTACACATGTGTAGAAATGTCAATAGCACAGAGTTTTCTTTAAAATGATTGCTACAAATTGAATTTGCCGAAAACTTGTTGGCTGTTTGTAAATTTTCAGGTTGTCAAAGACAAGCTTTGTTCTGAAAATGTGCCTCACCTCTGAATATGTAAAAGGAGTTTGTATTAAACATTTTGGTCTAAAAAATAGTGGAAAAGGTGTATTGTCAATTTCTATCAGTTTGCACTCTCGTGAAAAGGTATTGATTTCTCACTTTCACTACCACATCACAAATAATGAATTGTGTGCAGATATTATCCTCTCTGCTTTGCAACCCATGGCTTTCCTTCCCCTCTGTGATTGCCATGGTACTAGTTCAGAGATACAAATATCACATGAACACTTGCACTTTTATGTGCCATTCATGTAGTGGGTTTTTTTTTTGTGGAAATAATATAAACTTTGCACAAGTCATATGATACATTATTTACCTCTTCTAAGTCCAATTTCTTCTAAGTCAAAGATTTTTGTGGTCCTAAGAGATTCGACTTACGCAAGTTACCTGTATAAGTATACAAGAAAGAGGTCTGACATGATTGTTACATGTTATTTAACTTCAGGGAAACCGGATTTACTTCCTGGATTAATGGCTCAACAAAAACATTTTTGTAATTATAATTTCTCCTGTGGGAACTAGTTTTGTAGAACTGATAAGCTGTTATTTTATTCATGTACATTACCTATTTTAACAAGGAGATGAAGATGAGTATTTCCAGCATGAGGCACCTAGTAACCATAATCATATTTTGGATTTCAATTGCTCTATGTTATGCACGAGACGTGTCCCTGCCGTAATGTGTTCTTTCTTCTTCCTTTTTACAGCCCGTTACACTGTGCGATCTTTTGGAATCCGTAGGAATGAAAAGATTGCTGTCCACTGCACCGTCCGTGGGCCGAAGGCCGAAGAGATCCTTGAGAAGGGATTGAAGGTTAGTAGTCAAAGATCGTCCCATGTAAATGAATTCATTTATAAGGATTGAAAAGATCTTCTTGACCCGTTAGGAAGTATTCTGGCTCTTTTGTGTTATTGGGGAATATATTTTTTCATCTATGAATACTTAGCATTTTTCACATTTATGGGGTATTATTCAAAAGTTTCAAAAGTTATTCAAAAGTTTCTATACAATCGCAAGTTGTAGTTTATCGGAACGTGCCAATCAAAATCATTGTTTCATGCGCGTCATGTTAGAAGTGCATATCATGTGCGAATGAAAATGCGCCTTAGAATTCGTAACTGATTTGCAGTTAATTTGCGATCAATTGCAACTTTTGAACAACACCCCCTTAGATTATGTTCATGTTTGTCAACATTGTCAAAAATGTACGGTTATTATTAGTTTGAACTCTTGTATTTTTGATCTTGGAAATGATTTTTGTCAGGTGCACAAATTCATATGATATTTTAATATTTAAATTTTTTAATAGCAAGAAACTGTAATAGGAAAAATATTCCAATTAAAAGTATGATTTTTATAGACCTGTTTAGAACGAGAATGAATATCACTGAACAAATGTCCTTTTTTTTTCAAGCAGAAAGCCATCATTTTATTGCTAAATTATCAAAATTAATGTGCACATACATTCTCCATCTATCCAGGTTCGTGAGTACGAGTTGCGAAAGGGCAACTTCTCCAACACCGGAAACTTTGGCTTCGGTATCCAGGAACACATCGATCTGGGCATCAAGTACGACCCTAGCATCGGTATCTACGGCATGGACTTCTACGTCGTCTTGGGCCGACCTGGTTTCAGCATCAGCCACAAGAGGAAGAGGAGAGGGCGTGTTGGCTACTCCCACCGTGTTAACAAGGAGGAAGCCATGAAGTGGTTCCAGCAGAAGGTGAGTGTTTGCTTTTATCTCTGATGGTCCTGATTTTCCCTCTGATAGTGGTCTTTTCTTGTGGTGTTGGTCTGATCTGGGTTCAGCATCAGCCACAAGAGAAAGAGGAGAGGGTGTGTCGGCTACTCCCATCGTGTCAACAAGGAGGAAGCCATGAAGTGGTTCCAACAGAAGGTGATTGTGTGCATTTACGGTATCTTTGATAGTCTTGATTTTTTTGTGGTGTTGATCCGATCTGGATTTAGCATCATCCACAAGCGGAAGAGGAGAAGGAGTGTTGGCTACTCCCATCATGTCAACAAGAAGGAAACAATGAAGTGGTTCCAGCAGAATGTTATATTTGTTTGTTTTCACTGGAGATAACCAAATTGTCGTGGATTTTTCATGATAATGTTTTTTGTTGCAGTTATTTTAGAGTCCTCTTTGTTTATCTGCAGAAATGTTCATTTTCCAGAATAGGCCTTGAAAAAGAAATTTGAAATTAAACCCCAAAGAGAAAGCTATGGGTGTTATTCTGCTTTTTTTGTTCAGTTGTTTCTTGATTCTTCTTTTAATTTCTGTCTTCATGCAAACTTTGGAAAGTTGGTGTACGTTTCAATTTTTTTTCTACTTGATCCCACTTCTATATATTTTTATGCCTCCAATTGAAGGTGCCAGATGCATTCTTTAAACCTGCTATTTTAAGATTCCTGCACCTGGTGTCCTTATTAGAATTTGCACTATATCATTCATGATATGCAGATCTCCTTGCTCTTATGTGTGGAAGGAAATGAAGAATTGTTTGTAAAGTCAAACCTCGGTATAATGAGGTCCTTGGGACAAGAGAAATAATAATAATAATAATAATAGATGCAATTTATATAGCGCACGTATCCACTCTGCTGAGTGCTCAAGGCGCTTTACATTATTATTACCCTGGCTTNAATAATGAATTGTGTGCAGATATTATCCTCTCTGCTTTGCAACCCATGGCTTTCCTTCCCCTCTGTGATTGCCATGGTACTAGTTCAGAGATACAAATATCACATGAACACTTGCACTTTTATGTGCCATTCATGTAGTGGGTTTTTTTTTTGTGGAAATAATATAAACTTTGCACAAGTCATATGATACATTATTTACCTCTTCTAAGTCCAATTTCTTCTAAGTCAAAGATTTTTGTGGTCCTAAGAGATTCGACTTACGCAAGTTACCTGTATAAGTATACAAGAAAGAGGTCTGACATGATCATTACATGTTATTTGACTTCAGGGTAACTGGATTTACTTCTTGGATTAATGGCTCAACAAAAACATTTTTGTAATTAAAATTTCTTCTGTGAGAACTAGTTTTGTAGAACTGATAAGCTGTTATTTTATTCATGTACATTACCTTTTTTAACAAGGAGATGAAGGTGAGTATTTCCAGCATGGGGCACCTAGTAACCATAATCGTATTTTAGATTTCAATTGCTCTATTTCATGCAAGAGACGTGTCCCTGCCTTGATGTGTTCTTTCTTCTTCCTTTTTACAGCCCGTTACACTGTGCGATCTTTTGGAATCCGTAGGAATGAAAAGATTGCTGTCCACTGCACCGTCCGTGGGCCAAAGGCCGAAGAGATCCTTGAGAAGGGATTGAAGGTTAGTAGTCAAAGATCGTCCCATGTAAATGAATTCATTTATAAGGATTAAAAAGATCTTCTTGACCCGTTAGGAAGTATTCTGGCTCTTTTGTGTTATTGGGGAATACATTTTTTCATCTATGAATACTTAGCATTTTTCACATTTATGGGGTATTATTCAAAAGTTTCAAAAGTTATTCAAAAGTTTCTATACAATCGCAAGTTGTAGTTTATCGGAACGTGCCAATCAAAATCATTGTTTCATGCGCGTCATGTTAGAAGTGCATATCATGTGCGAATGAAAATGCGCCTTAGAATTCGTAACTGATTTGCAGTTAATTTGCGATCAATTGCAACTTTTGAACAACACCCCCTTAGATTATGTTCATGTTTGTCAACATTGTCAAAAATGTACGGTTATTATTAGTTTGAACTCTTGTATTTTTGATCTTGGAAATGATTTTTGTCAGGTGCACAAATTCATATGATATTTTAATATTTAAATTTTTTAATAGCAAGAAACTGTAATAGGAAAAATATTCCAATTAAAAGTATGATTTTTATAGACCTGTTTAGAACGAGAATGAATATCACTGAACAAATGTCCTTTTTTTTTCAAGCAGAAAGCCATCATTTTATTACTAAATTATCAAAATTAATGTGCACATACATTCTTCATCTATCCAGGTTCGTGAGTACGAGTTGCGAAAGGGCAACTTCTCCAACACTGGAAACTTTGGCTTCGGTATCCAGGAACACATCGATCTGGGCATCAAGTACGACCCTAGCATCGGTATCTACGGCATGGACTTCTACGTCGTCTTGGGCCGACCTGGTTTCAGCATCAGCCACAAGAGGAAGAGGAGAGGGCGTGTTGGCTACTCCCACCGTGTTAACAAGGAGGAAGCCATGAAGTGGTTCCAGCAGAAGGTGAGTGTTTGCTTTTATCTCTGATGGTCCTGATTTTCCCTCTGATAGTGGTCTTTTCTTGTGGTGTTGGTCTGATCTGGGTTCAGCATCAGCCACAAGAGAAAGAGGAGAGGGTGTGTCGGCTACTCCCATCGTGTCAACAAGGAGGAAGCCATGAAGTGGTTCCAACAGAAGGTGATTGTGTGCATTTACGGTATCTTTGATAGTCTTGATTTTTTTGTGGTGTTGATCCGATCTGGATTTAGCATCATCCACAAGCGGAAGAGGAGAAGGAGTGTTGGCTACTCCCATCATGTCAACAAGAAGGAAACAATGAAGTGGTTCCAGCAGAATGTTATATTTGTTTGTTTTCACTGGAGATAACCAAATTGTCGTGGATTTTTCATGATAATGTTTTTTGTTGCAGTTATTTTAGAGTCCTCTTTGTTTATCTGCAGAAATGTTCATTTTCCAGAATAGGCCTTGAAAAAGAAATTTGAAATTAAACCCCAAAGAGAAAGCTATGGGTGTTATTCTGCTTTTTTTGTTCAGTTGTTTCTTGATTCTTCTTTTAATTTCTGTCTTCATGCAAACTTTGGAAAGTTGGTGTACGTTTCAATTTTTTTTCTACTTGATCCCACTTCTATATATTTTTATGCCTCCAATTGAAGGTGCCAGATGCATTCTTTAAACCTGCTATTTTAAGATTCCTGCACCTGGTGTCCTTATTAGAATTTGCACTATATCATTCATGATATGCAGATCTCCTTGCTCTTATGTGTGGAAGGAAATGAAGAATTGTTTGTAAAGTCAA